>VDFB02266054.1:0-28024 GCA_007258455.2 Sequoia sempervirens
TTTTGCACTCCATATACAACATTGCAAAAACAATGAGTAAGATAATCCATGAGTTATGCATGTTATGCAACACTCAAACTTGTGCACAGTAAGAAAATATTAGACTCATTAAAGTGAAAGATTAGTGTAACTCTAACAAATGCACACACCTCAAAAATAGGAGTTTGTTGTACACAAGTTTAAATCCCCTATTTTTGAATTTAATTATTTTCTAAGTAAAAAAGTATTGGAACATATTTTATGCAAAATAGTATTCTAAACATTTTGACTCACACTAATAAAAAATACACTTGGCGTAACCATTGCACCTCCTTTTGGTGCAAGTGCTAGTTACATATTTTTGTAAAAGATAAAGAACTAAAATAAAATTTTAGATTTATGCTTCCCTACGACCCTTCATCTTTTCATAGTTAAGATGAAAATTGTGATATATAATAATAAAAATCTAGTTTACATGCCACTATTTTGCACTCCACAAATGGTGTTGTCCCATAGGGGAACAACTCAAGTTGTATGGGGAATGTTCTCTTCTTTTTTTTGAAAAAAGTGGGCACATCACAATATTATATTAATATATATATAATATGTACATAAACTTGGTTTAGAGGCATACCAGCAAGAAAGAACCTCGAAGAAAACCTATGGTTATAGCGCATTCGATACAAAAGATTGATTCAAGTATTACAATCAATTACAAAATTATCCCACATGTAGGGGATGAACAATAGGATTTTTCAAAAAACTAACTACAGTACCACCACCTTAACCCATCTAAGGACCCAATACTTGATTGGTACAAAATGAGGCATAATTTTCAAAATGTATGCATGCAAAAGCCTCTCCCAAAAATGAAACAAATTTTTTTAACTACCTAGCTTATGTTATTCCTCCATTCACTCTGCACAAGTTAAATTTTGATCCTGCACTGCATCTTCCTCATTTTGCTGCTCATATTTGTTTGGAAGAGGCATCTCCTTTGCAAAAAAAATCATAACCCAAAAAAGGAGCTTCTTCATCTATTTGAGCCACAATTTCCAGTCGAATGGCTGCCTTGGAACCCTGGCACAAAGAAATGGTGCACTCTACATTTGATAAATCATGAAATTCTCTATGCACAAGAACTATAGACTCAATTTGCATTGGTTGTTTCTTAGCCGAAAAATGTCTTAAGGGAAATTTATGTGCATAATCCCAAAAGAAATAAATGTAAAAGAACTTTTCTTTAATTTCAGTCTCCAGAGATACACAAATTTTCTTGCCATGTTTTTTTAAAGTAGATAATAGGACATAGTCATTGAGAAACTGAAGCCCCAATCTGATAGCCACAAATATTTCTTCAAACCAAGATTTTTCTTTTATATATTCACGAGGGAATAATCCTCCAATGTATCCCTCCTCAGAGAACAAATTATATTTTTTCACAAGATAAAGCAACTCATTCTTATCACTGAATTGAGGGTTTACAAATTTTTCTACAATTAGCTCTAACTCCCTCAATGATTGAAGCAAATCCATGGCATTTGACAAGAAAATTGAGAGCACCTGAGAAGGGAATAGTAAACATCAAGCTCTCGGGTGAATGAGTTCCACTCCCAGCACTAAGTGTATCACATTTTCCTCACACATACAATCTATTTTAAAGATGAGGCTCAAATCTGCCTAAGAGAGACTATCTTCAAATGACCTTTCCCGAGATTGAACAAGGCAATTAATTTGCAAATTCCAGGGGCAGAGCACCATGTTTCCACTATATTTTCACTTTCTATTGAATCCAAAATTAGTCACTCATAAAGCTTGAGTGATGATTTAAAATACTACTTTTAAGTCCCAAAGGAGCCTTCACACAATTTTTGGTGGTAATAATGGCAACTATTTTGTATGCATAAAGATTGATGAGGAAAATCCTTTAAAATATTACCAATCATGCGAAAATTATTACCTCTCCTACAAATATTAATGTGAAGTACCACCACACATGAAAGGTACCATAAGGATACCATCATGCAACTCACAGAACATTTTCCAAACATTTTCCGAAGAAGTGGTAAAATTACATGTAGCCAAAATTTAAACATACAGCCACCAACAATTTCCAAAGGAGTGGTAGATTTAAATGTGTCTAACAATTGTATGTACGGATTGTCCCATCACTTCTTTGGATAGATCACTCAATGAATATTGGAGCACATGATGATATCCCTAAGGTACCAATCTGTTTGCATTTGATAGACAGAATCATTCCCATATGTGAAATAGTATAAAAGTGAGAACCAAGGTATAATCATGATAAATAATGCCAAATTTAACATGGAGACATTAAAATCTAACTTTCCCTACCAAATTCAATGGTACTTGCATGTGCCAATATGGTTCTCATATCTATTAGATACGAATGGAATCACTCACTTAAGTTGACAGGCATCCTGCTCAATCAATTGGGCTAAATGTGGAAAGTTGTCAAGCAAGGTTAAGTCGGATGAAGTACTTATTTCCTACTTTGAACTTCCCATGTTAGCTAGAAAATCTGCTAAATTATTTCCCTCTCTGTAGGTATGAGTTATTATATAATTTTTAAACTTATGGAGAATATCCCATACTTTTTGAAGGATGTATTTAATACTCCAATTATGAATGCTCTTTTCTTTAGTTGCATTAATTATTAGTAAGGAGTCACCTTCAATATGAAGATTTTCAATAACCATATCTAGGGCCATTTCCAACCCTAACATTAAAGATTTAGCTTTAGCTAAATTATTAGTTCCTCTATGAAGATACTTGGAGCATAAAGCTAAAATTTTACCTTGAGGATCACGTATGCAGACCCCGTCCCAAAATCTCATCGATTTCCTTTCGATGCACCATCAAAATTTAACTTTATAAAATCATTTTGGGGAGCTTTCCATTTTACCTACTTTCTATCACACTTCACCAATTTTCATTGCAATAAACTGCCAAGAAAATGAATTTTTATCTACTTCCAATTCTGTAAAATGGTATTATCCCAGTTGGTAAAAGAGGAGCTTATATATTTAGTTTCTCTAGTGTTGGTATTGACTACCTCAAAAAATACATTTTGAATTTTTGCATTGACAACATTTATGGAACAGGATACTGTCCTAAATATTTACAAGTTCCTCTCCCACCATAGATTCCATACTACAAGAGCTAGCACAATTCTCCATATGCAAGCAAAAGATGATTTGTAGAGCAATGGCCAACTTTGAAATAAGTCCCATAGGGAGTTTGGAAGGGGAATACACAAATTGAGCTTACTAAGAATGAATTTCCAACACAAATTTACAATTGAAAAATAAATGATGAACATGTTCAAACTTCTTAGAACACAAAGGGCACATAAAAGGATCCGCTATGCTTAGTTTGGCTAGCTGATCACTAGTTAAAATATGTTTCTTCAATGCTAACCATGCAAAATTTCCTACCTCAGTGAGAATTTAATTATTCCAACAGAATGAAAAGTCCCTTTGGGAAAGAAGATGGCCTAATTCCTAATTTAATTCCTTACAACCTTGACTTACGGTGTAATTTCCATCTTTTGAGGGAGCCCATAATAATTTATCCGGTTTGGAAGAAAGATACACTATCCTTGTTTCAAAAATATTCTACAGTATACTACATTGTTGGGTTGATAATGAGAGATGTGAAATTCTCTTCTAGGTTACCTTACCTGAGATGGGATCTACCAAATGAACATAATTTAATAATTTTTCTCCCCAAATATCAATATCTCTCAAAGTTTCCATTATTGGGAGAAGCTCTGGGATGTTTTATAGAGGAAGATTACCATTCCAAGAATCCTTCCAAAAGTTCACCCTTTTTCCATTATTTACCTCCCAAGAGATGTATGAACTTACTAATTTTCTACAAGAAATTAGGAAATTCCAAATGGCCGAACCTCTTGGAGGGTCAACAACCATGAAAATCCTTGCAGGGTCATTGTTATCTAGATACTTTCCCTCCATTATCTGACACCACTTAGCTATGGATTCAGATACATTTTCCAAGCTAATTTTGCTCCAAATGCTTTGGTATGCTTCGAAAGGTTCATAACACTTGCGCCACATTGTGCTTGCCCTCAAGACATGGCTTCAAGAGATATTAAATGAACTTTCTTGTTGTCATCCATGTTTCCTTTCCATATGAAGGTTTTGATCAATCTTTCAATTTTAGAAATTACTAATTTTGGAGCCTTTAAGACTATAAGATAATAGTTTGGTATTGAGAAGATCACAACATTAACTAAAATGATTCTACTAGATAAAGAAATCCATCTAGCTTTCCATGATGCTATCCTAGATTTAATCCTTTCAATTACATTTTCCCAATAAGTAGCTTTATTTGGGTCTGCAAGAAAAATGTATACCTAGGTATGAGCTCAGAAAGGTTGCTTTTTGAAACCCTAGTATCTTGAGATTTTTTTTCTCATTTGCCTCACTTGTATTAAGAATCCGAATTTTAGATTTTGAGGCAATAATTCATTGTCTTGATGATAAATAATATTTATTTAAAACATCTTTAATTTGATTAGCTTCCTCCAGAGTTGCAACCCCAAATAAATTTGTATCATCTACAAATAGGGAATGAGTAACTGCCATATCTATATTCTCTATTTCGATTCCTTTCCATAAGCCGAAAGAGTTCATTTTAATGATATATCTACTTAGAGCCTCTACCATAACGATGAACAAGAATGGAGACATAGGGTCACCTTGCCTTACACCTTGAGAAGCACTAAAAAAACATGTTGGTGAACCATTGAGAATCATTGAGAATTTGGCTCTTGATAGGTATGTAACAATCCATCGACACCATTTTGCTGAAAAAATAAATTTAAACATTACTTTCTTTAAGAAACTCCAATTGACCTTATTGTATGCATTTATCATGTCTAGTTTGACAATGATAGAGGGGACTTTCTTAGCTATTATTGAATGCAGGGTCTCATGGGCCACAATTGCTCCTTGATATGTTTCTTTCCGTAGAACAAAATCCCCCTGTTCTTATGAAATTATCCTCAAAATGATAGGTTGTAGCCTCAAATATATTTCCTTTGAAAAAATATTATATATTGTGTTACACAAAGAAATAGGCCTATATTCTGTGAATGAGGAAGGGTTGCTAACTTTAGGAATGATAACAATATTAGTTACATTAAACTATGTGAGTAAAGTTCCAGTCCTACGTGATTCTTCTAATGCCCATAAGAGATCATAGCATAGAATTTCCCAACATGTCTAGAAAAAAAGAGCAATAAAGCCATCAGTCACTAGTGCTTTGTCAAGAGGCAAAGAAAAAACTACCTTTTTAAACTCCTCAATTGTAAATGACTTCAATAATTCTTCATTTTCCTTTACAAATATGAGTGTCGGGATTTCCTGCAGTAATTCTTCCTCATCCTATTCATTTTGCTGATTTCTATCATTTGGGGCAGTTAAAAGATCTGAGAAAAATCTGACACATTCTTTCCTGATGTCTTCTTCTTTTGTAAGCCAACTGCACGTTGGAGTCTCTTTGACCGCTTGGACCACCTTAGTTGCTATTTTAATTTGAGTAGAGGCATGAAAATACTTAGTGTTTCTGTCACCTTCTCTTAACCATAATTCTCATGATTTTTGCCTCTAATAGGTTTCTTCTCTAGCACTTTGCTCTCCCCACTCTGCTTGTAATTTCTTTTGTTTCTCATATAGAAAGTCATCCAAACCTCAATGTTGTATAATTTTTGTATGGATGTCTTCTAGTTCTTGATGAATCAGATCCTTCTGTTGAAATATATTCTTGAATGTCTCCTTGTTCCATTTTTGGAGCCATTGTTTAACATGTAGCAATTTTTTCCATAAACAGAACATCATCGTCTCAAGTTCAAAAGGAGCAGAGATCCACCATTGACAAATCATCTCCACAAAGTGATGGTGTCTAATCCACATGCTCTCAAACTTAAATGAAGATTTAAAAGGAGGAGATCAGATATTTGAAATGGAAAGAGATATTGGATAATGATCAGAATCAGGAAAAGGCAATATCTCAGAGGCAAGTTGATAGAAAATTTTTAGCCAATTTGGAGATAGAAGAAATCAATCCCATCTTACTGCAATTTGAAGAAATCATTTTCTTTGATTTGTCCAAGTGAACTTACCATTAACTAGAAAAATATCCTACAAAGCGTTGGTATTAATGAAAGATCTAAAATCAGTCATGGCTTTAGTAGGCGGGCTTATACCTCCAACCTTATCTTAAGAGATGGAATGGCATTGAAATCTTTGGCCAGGATGAATTTTGCATCTCCTAGTGTCATGATAACTTGAGATAACTGATCCCAGAGGCATTTCTTATCACCTATAGGTGTGGGACCATAAATGTTGAATAGCCAACATTTTGTATTGAATTTCATTACTTCTAATAGTTGCCAATTGTTTCCATTTTGATGGAGAACCATATAAAATTGTTTCAGATTCCACAATACTGCTAAACCCCCTAAAGTCCCTTGTGTAGGAGAATGAATAGATTGCCACATATGCCACTTTTGAATTGTCAATTTGTATATATCGTCAACAATTTTGGTTTCTTGGAGAAGGACTATATCAACACCACATCCATTAATTTGACATTTGATGTGGGCGCATTTTTCAGGGGCATTAAGGCCCCTGACATTAGATGAAAGGATCTTCATTGTACCCGAGGAGATCATCATGCTCTCCTCGAATGCTTATTTGGTGGAGATATCAAATTGTCATGCAACATAGTTGTATGCCCTCAATCTATTTCCTCTTGCATTTTTACAACCTTAGACTTACGACCTCTTTTACCTAGAGACTTCTTTGTAGGGGGCTGATAAGGAGTCTGGGAGACGGAAAATTCTTTGTATAGTCAAATTCTAAAGAATTTTGAAAGTCTCCCCCTTCAATTTCTCCCTCCTCATGTACTTGTGGCTCCTTAAGAATCTATGACTTTAACTAATTGCAGAGCACCTCAAAAGGTTCCTGAGTGTTGAGAGTATTCTAATTATCACCAATAATTTCCTCTTTGGCATTATTACTATCCCAATCCCAAAAGGATCCTTCTTGAAAAACCTCATCTGCTATTTCCTCAACAAGTTTTGAACCCACTGTGACCAGAATCTTTTCTGCCAACAACTCTAGATCTGCATCATCAAGTTTTTTTTCCTTTGGATATTGTAGCAAACCCTATGTTACACCCTGCACTTCAGTTGGGGAATTAGTTAAAAGAGGAGTATGAGGAATGTTCTCTTATAAATACTAACAATACATCATGTAATTACTAAGTATTGTAGTACTTCATGTTGTCAAAAAATTAGTGATTTGATTTTTAGTTATTTCACTGAAATTGTTGATATATTTTTACATTAAAGTTTATTTTTCAATTTTTTGAAAGGTTTGCATATATTTTTTAATATATAAAATTATTTAAATATTATCATTGTCCATTTCTCATAGGATTTTAAAGGGGACTTTTTTCACAAATATAGGAGGGACTCAAGTCTAGCATATATTGTCTATAATTGATTTTCCTACATGTGAGAAATAGAATATCATTTTATATTTTCAAATATTCAAAACAAAAACACTTATAAACTCTTTTGTACTCCATATACAACATTGCAAAAACAATGAGTAAGATAATCCATGAGTTATGTATGCTATGCAACACTCAAACTTGTTCAGAGTAACAAAGGACTAAACTCATTAAAGTGAAGGATTAGTGTAACTCTAACAAATGTGCACACCTCAAACAAACGAGTCTACTATACATGATTTTTAATCCCCTATTTTTGAAATTAATTATTTTTTGAGTAAAAAGTTTGGAACATACCTTATGAAAAATAGTATTCTAAACATTTTGACTCTCACTGATATAAAATACAATCAGCGTAACCATTGCACCTCCTTTTAGTGCAAGTGCTAGTTACATACTTTTGTAAAAGATAAAGAACTAAAATAGAATTTTAGATTTATGTTTCCCTATTACCTTTCACCTTTTCATAGTTAAGATGAAAATTGTGATATATAATAATAAAAATCTAGTTTACATGCCACTATTTTGCACTCCACAAATGGTGTTGTCCCGTAGAGGAATGTAACTCAAGTTGTATAGGGAATGTTTTCTTATAAATACTAATAACACATCGCTACTGAGTATTATAGTACTTCATTTTGTCAAAAAATTTAGTGATTTTAATTTTTAATTATTCCTTTAAAAGTGTTTATATATTTTTCCATTAAAGTTTGTTTTGCAATTGTTTGAAAGGTTCACATAATTTTTTAATATATAAAATTATTTAAATATCGCCATTGTACATTTCTCATAGGATTTTAAAGGGGAATTTTTTCACAAATATAGTAGGGATTCAAGTCTAGCATACTGTCTATAATTGATTTTCCTTGACAAAATGATAATACTTTGTTCATTACAAATAACTTCACAGCATTATATTTATTATAGTTTTTAACAAATTGAATATACATTGAGATACATCATTTATAATATTATAAAGCATCACAAGTAGGCATTGATCAAAGTAATCCATACAAAAATAAAATAAAATACCATAATTGTTGTGAAATATTTCAATGATATTAACATTATTTTTATTACATACATAATTTAAATTCAACAATTTATTTAAACATATCACTAAAGAAGGATCTCATATATATTTAGCCAATAGGCTATATATTGTAGGAGCTTTGTGCTAGAAACCTATTTCACACTAGAAAACTACGAAAATTTCCCACAAAACATGTAATGGTTTAAGTGAAATGTGAAGTTGAAGTCATCCAGCGGGGTGAGCTTTAAATTTTGTAGGTGACTTACAATCTCCATCAAATCTGCATTTAATCCACCCCCTCCAATCAGATTTCTCCATTGCCTGCAATTGGATTTCTCCATCGCCTATGATTTGATTTGAATTTATCTCCGTGTTTCATTGCCCACTATCTCCTATGTGCACTAACACTAGATATCTTAACCACCGAAGAGCGGATATTATGAGAAATAATTGATTCTCTATGCTTCACTGCAAGAATCTATATGATGTATTGCTTCACCATCGAGCAACAGATCTGATAGGAATCAATCAATCTTGTGTTCATTCTTCAAGGATTCTCACCAAGACTGGCGTGTTTCTTAAACATGGAAGAGCAGATGTGAGAGGAATCAATCAATCATCAATGCATTATTCAGTGCTTCCCACCAAGATGGGATATGATGTATTTCTTAACCATAGAGGACCATATGTGAAGGAAAGTATAGCCAACCTCATCTTTCATAATCAAAACAAAAAGTTGAGAGATGAAAAGTGTGCACCGAAAACCTGAAGAGGATTGGATGAAGACTTAAAATGTTGAAAACACTAAATTTAATGCTGACTAGGACTCATATGCTAGATTGGGTGATTTATGTTAGAGTTATCATGGTATCAGGACATAATAACCCAGCCAAAATAACCCTAGATAGAATAACTGGGTCACAATAACCCAAGGAAAAAATGACCCAGGGTCATAATAACCCATGGACAGAATAACCTGTGGTCAAAATAACCCATGGACAGAATAACTCATGGTCATTTATAATTTTTTTTCCTTTCTCTATATTCTTACAGGGATATTATGTCCATCGGTTATTCTGACCATGGGTTATTTTGGCTTGGGTTATTATGACCCAGGGTTATTTTGTCCTTGGGTTAATGTGACCGGGTTATTTTATCCAAGGTTATTTTGGTCGGGTTATTATGTCCTGTAACCAGTTATCATGCATTAGCTAATAATTAATTAATCTTTAATTGATTATTAGTCAAATTTCTTTTCACACACTTTAGTGAAACCTAGGAATGCTTTATTAGTTGAGTTAATAATATATCATTATGTCTCATCTCATGTGATGTTGACACTTTTCGTGATCTGATCCCTTTCTCATTTAGGGATTTTCTCTTATAAGCATTCAACCCCCTTTGTAAACATCTCTAGGATATTATCTGGAGCTTTCATATCTTCTTGAAAGTATCTATCTGTAGCTTATTCTTGTTGATGAATATTGCATTTATTATTTGCAGATCTCTTGTGTGGAAGGCGTATTTTTTTTTTAATTTTATCTTGTGGCTTGTTGTTTTGTGCTTGTTTCACAATTCTAACAATTTAGTCCTAGATTAGGGTTTTTCAAGCAGGAAAAAAAATATGGTAGAGAGATGTATGGAACTCCAAAAATCTATAAATTTTCTTACACTAGGACTCATATGCCAAAAGTGGTGTATCATTCCAATTAGGGTTTTTTATAAATTAAAAACTTGATTCTTCTCTTCAATGTCTTCTTTGTCCTTTCCACCTAATTTTTGGACTTGAAACTCTAATTTGCAACTTGTAGATACCTTCGAATTATCTCCAATGCAAGGTAACAATTTTGAAAATTTTGAACACTTTGAAAACTTTCTCCAAAATCTCTCTTCAATATGTCTTTGAACTAGATCTACAAATCACACTCTAAAGAGAGGGAAAAAAAAATTGTTGGTGGAAAGAGGTTTGCCTTGGTCAAAACCAATTTTGGTAGTCAAACCTTGTAATGAAATGAAATGAAGGAATGATGAATGAACTACATGCAATGTTACAACTCACCAAACACTAGAAATAAAGTGTTGTAAACATGTATGAAATGGCTCCAATAGATGTAGATCTAGATTGACTTTTGCTTGAATGTGATAGATCTCTTGACTTGAATTCTAGCTTGAATCAAGAAATCTTTCATCACAATTGTTAGCTCAAAAACAAATATAATGCATGATGACTTTGACATGTTGCTTGATGCTTGAATAGTGCTCTAAAACACTTGATAATCAAATCTTGAATGCTCTTTTGAACTCCAATTTTCTATAATGCATGAATACTCAAGTTGCTAGGTGAAAAATAAGTGAAATAACCTTGTATTTATACTTGTTTATGCCAAATTTCCTGAAATTACAACGCTACAAGATGACATCAGATCTAGGAGGATAAAATCTTGTTGAGAATTTAAAATTTAATTTTGGGCCACACGGGACTCATACGCTAGAAGTGGCGTATGAGTCCCATAAGGCATTAATTATGGGACATATTTTCAAAATTGCTTAGAATGATGTAAAATCTAGAATGGGCCCCAAAAACCTAGGTGGGAATCATATGCCCAAGGTGGTGTATGAGTTCCAGATCACTAAATCTAGGACACAAGACCTAATGTGAATATGTTAAACACATTACGACACTAAATCAAGGCATCATTAAGCTTGATTTAACAAGGAGGGACCAAACAAGTGTGAAAATGTCAGAGACGACATTTTTTGACACTATAGTCCCAATATTCTTGTTTCATGCCTAATGATTTTGATCTCAAAACATTAATCCAAAGATCTCTATCCACAAGCAAGTCTTCCATTTTGAGTTTCCACAACTCAAAATTACCACCATTGAATTTCTCAATTTCTATTCTTCTTGATGTGCTTGCCAACAAATCTATAATATATAGGCAACCAGTTTTCTTTGCAAGACTCCCACTGAACAAAATTAGCACAAAAAACTCATCTCACCCACAAGGATAACACAACTGGCTAGGCTTTGATACCACTTGAAAGGAAAGCTAAGTGTGGAAACACCTTCCTAATGCCAATTCTAAGAAGATAAAATGTAGATAGTTCATTCAAAATTCAATTACAGAACATTCAAGATGCACATTTATACCAAAATAGACAATTAAACATCACATATAATTGAACATCAATTTTACATGGGAAAATCCTTACAAGAGAAAAACCCACACACCAAGAAAAGTCACTTTGTATTACAATAAATGATCTTTACGTACAAAGTTATAGACTAGGTCTTTCAGATGTTAATTCATAGTATTAACTTCAACAACATTACATTTTCCTAATCAACCTTGCTCTTCTATCGAACAATTTCAGATCTTCTCACTATTCTCTTTTTTCGTATAACACACTATGACATTCACATACCAATGCCGAATTCTATTTATTAGAACTACATTCTAGGCCATCCAAGAAACCAATCGTTTCAATTGCTATAGAAAAATGGTCTCAATATAGTTTCAATTGTCTTAAAACCCCATCAATTTTTTTTTTTTGATAACCACATAACCTGTTAAGTCACCTAGTCACAAAACGTGCATCACTTATCCAATCCCCGCTCTCCTGCAAGAGTCACTTGAGAGCCACCACAAGAGGCATGGGCTAGAGAGCATCGTTTGATCATTCTAATCACAATCGTTGATCAAGATATAGTGTCATATCAGTGCTTTACTTATCAATGTGGTCCCCACTGCCATCATGACATCCAAGTCATCACTAGCGAACCAATCCCCGCACCCTCGCAAGTTATTGACTAGGTCCCACCAAGACACAGTGGTCTAGCAGGGGATGTTGAATTTTGACCTTCCCTACTCCCCCATGTACTATAGGCTGGGTCCCCCCATAGCCCAGCGAGCTGGGGGACATGCTTGGTAAAGATGGTGTTGGCTCATAAAAAGGGACTATGAATAAGGTCCCACCAAAGATGAACAGTCAGGCCAATGAAGGAATAAATGCACAAAACTGTAAATAAAATATCAAGCCAATAATTTGAGGCACATTTTCCAACACACAAAGTGTATATATATGTGCCATTTTTTCCTTTCAATATTCCCATACATATGGGTAATCTTTTCATGAGCATGTATAGATATATCTTTCTAGGTATACCCATGTGTGTATTTACTCATGTGTATGAGTTTATTGCTGACATGTACATGCATACATATATATACATTTTATGTATATATCTTGCTGATAAGAACATAAAAGAAAGGACCCACATATATAGACTTAAATCAAAATTTAAATATTCACCCCAAATATCACAACCCTTTTAACCTCAGCACAAACAAGACTAAAGGATGACTTACCATAAACCAAGCTATTGACCCAAAACCATGTGATTCTAGTGGAAAGGCCTAAGGTTGGAGTTATGCCAATGCTTTGTTGTATTGTTAAAGAAACAATTGGGTTTGTGTATGTGTGGATAGAGGCTATAGTTGTAGGGAGGGAGAATTGATTTCCTCCTTGACTTTGGGTGAATCTCAAATATTGAGTGCAATTAGCCGTTATAGGTACATTAGCATCAACTATATGGACTAGGCTATGCAAAATCTCTAATCCTTGAGCATCACTAATCAATTTTATCATGTTATCTATTATAGGGACCACTATGCCAACTAGATATTCAGTACTCACATATTCTTGAAGTCCCAAATCTTTATCCGATTATTTTAGTTTGTCTTTAGGAACATGGGCAACAACAATCTCAACATTCATAAAAATGGTTGATTATAAGGTTGACATTATTATGGTGGCATTAGGGATAGAGTCCAAAATGGGTTGAGTATTGACAACACTTTGCATGAAAGAGATGGAAGACTCAAGATCCACAATGGATGTAACAACAATGTGGGATTCCATAAGTCTACAACTACATCTCATTGAAGCATTGATAATAGGATATCAAGTCATGAAGCTCATTTGAGTTTCAAAACACTATTTGTACTCAAGATGAACACTAAACAGTCAAATAACCATAACAAACTAGAAGAAACTAAATTCAAACAGTAGAAGCAGATAGAAAACACAAAAAATAAATATTAGCAAAGTTAATTTTTTCCAATAGTAGTAGGATAGAGCCGTCTAGGGGAACCTATGTCCTAGATAGGGTGTTAGCAATTTAAAAGTTTGATTGTCTATGATATTGTTCAAGGTTTCTAGATTTGGTTGCAAACAAGTTTGACAATGAATGTTTTTCTAGAAATTGCTCAATTTATGCCAATGCACATGTGTAACAATGTGTGAACAATAAATGATAATTTTGAATGCAATTTTCTAATCTAAAATACAAGAAAATTGACTGATTTGAAGATGCCTAAATCTAAAGATGATGATTTTGATGCAATTTTGAAACAAAACAATGCAAAAAATTTCACTTTTTTGAACTATATGAAAGATTCCTAAATGAATGTAATTAATAATTTCATATCAAAGATCTACAAGTAGATACAAACTAAAGACATAGAGATAGACAATTGTGCAAAATTAGTGTAGCCAGATAGAGGCGCCCAAGGGCATCTATATCCTTGATAAGGTATTTGAAAATTGAAAGTTTGAATGTTTATTAGTCTATCTAAGAGTTTTGTTTATGTGTACAAATAGTTATGCAATTGAGTATTTTTTAGAATTTGGTTAGTTTAAGACAATGTGACTAACATGTAAATGTGTAACAATGCTTGAACAACAAATCAAAGTTATGAATATAATTTTCTAAGTAGATTTGACTTAAATGATTGAAGTAAACCCTGATGCAATATGATATGATTTTTTTTGAATTTTTATGTCTTTATTATGCAAAATGAAACCCTATGCAAACAATGCAAAACTTAGATCTAGGATGAAATTTTTAGAAGGTATATAATGTTAACAGGTCAGATTCACCAAAGTGAAACAAAGAAAAAGAGAACCCTAGGTTTAATGTATAATACTTGATTATGCAGATAATGAGGATAGTGAATGCTTGTTCATGGCCATTAAAGATGGAACTAATTCTACTAACTTTGAGAGATGTGTGAAGGAAAGTGCTCTGGAATCAGGTAATAACAATAAAGGAACTATGGTGACTAATTTTCATGCTAGAGAGGAGAAGAAATACTAGATTATTGATAGTGGATGCTCAAATCATATGACCTGGTCACAAAATTAAGCTTGTTAAACTTGAGAAATATGGAGGTCTAGTTAAGTTTGGTGATGATACATCTACTAAGATGTGTGGAAAAGTTTCAATTAGTTTTGATGGAAATAATAATACAGATGATTTTATTTATGTTAAAGGTCTAAAACATAACCTCTTGAGTGTTGGAAAAATGTGTAGCAAAGGATATAATCTTATGTTTTAGGATGATGGATGTGAGATCAGAAAAGGCTCTAGAACTTTGGTTGTTGCTGGAAGAAGGAAAGATGGAAAAATTTATCAGCTTAAAGGTGATGATGGTCATTTCTTTATGACTCAAATTAATGAAATTTGGATATGGCATAAAAGGATGTGTCACATTAATTTTGATAACCTAGTAAGGATCAATTCAATTCAAGCTATGAGATATCTACCAAAGATTACAAAGACCATTAATGTCAAGTCTGCAAAGAATTTTAGATTGGGAAGCAAGCAAGAAGAAATTTAAAAGTCAAAGAATAATCTACTACTAGACTATTGGAACTTATGCATAAAGACCTTTGTGGTCATCCTAGAGTAAGAAGTATTCAAGGTGATAGGAATTTCATGCAATTGATTGATAATTATTCTAGAATGACATGGGTTACTTTTCTCAAAAGAAAATTTGAAGCTCTAGATAAGTTTAAAGCATTCAAAGTATGGTTGAGAATGAAATGGATATCCAAATCAAATATTTTAGATCTAATAGAGGTGGAGAGTTCACCTATACTGAGTTTAACAATTTTTGTGACAATCATGGGAAAAGAGGCATTTATCTGCCCCTAGGACTCCTCAGCAAAATGGATTAGTTGAAAGAAAAAATAAGATTGTTGAAGCTACAAGAACAATGATGAAAGAGGAAAACCTATTGGAAGTCTACTAGAGAGAAGCAATTCATACCGATGTTTACATACTTAGCAAAATTAAAGGAAGATTAAATAGTGCAAAGACTCCTTATGATTTGTGGTATGGAAGGATTCCTACTATCAAATACTTCAAAGTGTTCGAAAGAAAGTGTTATATTAGAAGAGAGGAAGAGAACTTAGGAAATTTTGATACAAAATCTAATGAAGGTATCTTCCTTGGATATTCTACAAGAAGCAAAGCATATTGATGAAATATATAATTTTGAATCTAGTTTCCAAATATGTAATTTATTCAAATACCCAGATGATAGAAATTGAATTTCGATAGGGATGTATAAAAACCACTTTTTAAGTCATTTCTTTTACCATACCATGTGCATTTGTATGGACACCACTTTTTGCCCCAAATAAAAGTATTTTGTTAATTCCTTTTGGGGAAAGATAGCTAACAACATGAAGATTGATCAATATATTTTTTGTAATTTTTTTCTGAATATTTTTTTTATTGAATTTTTATTGGCCTTAATTGTTGTTTTTAAAAATCAACATGTTCAAACAGCATAATTGGACCTAAACTAAACATTTTTTGAATTTTTTTTTAACTGTGTAGAGAATTGTCTAAAGATTGATGTCATAATTTTTTTACAATAAAGTTAACCAAAAATAATAATTAAAAAATAAAAAAGTCTGATATTTCATGTTTATGGACTAGTTTTCTTAGAAATTAATTAAAAATAAATAAAAATTAAATCTTTAAAAAATTATATATTTGGAAACTAGACATCGCGTTCTCTAATGGGTTTTAGTTTCATAGATTGATTCAAAAAAAAAATCCATCAGCCATATTTCCAAAGTTGGACATTTCTCTTGAACCTCCCTTAGTGTTTTAGTTGTAGGTCAAAGGCTAAGGGTCGGGTTTCCAAGCCTTTCCCAAGCCTAAATCCGAAGCAACATGTGGGTTGGGGATTCTAAATTTTAAAAATGTGTATGCTTTTTTAAAAATGTGTACAACACGTATGCATTACAAAACACATATGTGTTATTCATTTGCTTGATTATTTAAAAAAATAATTAATTTTTAAAAAGTGTACGCATTTTAAAACATGTATGTGTTTTGTGTTACAAAACATGTACACGTTTTAAAATGCATATGTGTTTCTAGAAGGTATTTAATTTTTTAAATAAATGACTCGTACGTGTTATAAAATACTTACACATTATATAACACGTACACGTTATAACATGTACGCATTTTTTAGTGCATACACAGTTTTTTAGGCTTGGGTACTCGAAGCATAACACCTATGCATTTATTTAATAACTCATACACATTTTATGTGAGATTTTTTTCGTCAACACTTCCCCTCTTCGTGGACCCAACTTCTTGCTTTTACCCATGTGCAAGAAATTTGCAGAAGACATGTAGAAAGAGTTTGAGATGTCTATGTTTGGGGAGATGAATTTCTTTCTTGGACTACAAACCAATCAAATAGAAAAAGGTATATTCATTTCACAATCAAAGTATGTCAAGTAAATGTTGAAGAATTTTTTAATGGAAGATTCTAAATTGGTATGTACTCCTATGGTTACTGGTTGAGAGCTAAGTAAGAATGATGAATCTCCTAAGGCTGATCAGAGCAAGTATAGATCAATGATTGGAGGACTACTATATTTGACTACTACCAGACTAGATATCATGTATGCATTTTATCTTATGGCTAGATTTCAAAAGGATCCCAAAGAGTCACACATTACAACAATGAAGAGGTTATTTAGATACTTGAAGGGAACTCTAGAGCATGGTTTATGGTATCCAAAGGATATTGATTTCTCTCTAAGTGCTTATACATATGTTGATTGGGAAAGTTGTGTGGATGATAGGAAAAGTACAAGTGGTGGTGCATTCTTTCTTAGATACAGATTGGTGTCTTGTCTAAGCAAGAAACAAGAATCAATTTCTTCTTCTACTATAGAGGCAGAATACATTGCAATAGCATCTTGTTGTACACGGGTGTTGTGGATGCTCGGTAAACATTGAAGGACATCAAGGTGGTATATGATGAACCAATTTCTATCTTCTGTGATAATACAAGTGCTATTTAAATTTCAAAAAAATTGGTGATGCTTTCAAGGATAAAGCATATCTCAATCTGGTATCACTTTTTGAGGGAAAATGTTGTAGAGAATGAAGTGAAGCTTGAGTATGTTCCTATAAAGATTTAGGCTGTTGATATATTCATGAAGGATCTTCCTAAGGATAATTTGAGTATCTTCAGGAGAAGTTAGGGGTTATTATCCGTCCTTTTAACTAAATGCATAAGGATATGCATCAATTTAATGGATTTCAAGGTTCATTCTTTGTTCTGGATCGATGTTGGAGGCTACCTCTTAGGGGAGTAGGTAGTGGATTTTTTTGTTATTACAGTCAAGGGGAGTAAGTATTGATGTAGCTTGGTGTTGTCCTTTGTTAGATGTGTCAAAGGATATGTGTAGTGGTTGATGGTTGAGGCAGTTTGTTGTGTGCTCCTAAGGGGGAGTAAGGAGAGTTGTAAAGAAAGTATGTATGTTTAATGTTAAAGGGAGAACGAGATGCAAATGTGTTTCCCTTTGCCATTGATATCAAAGGGGGAGAGAAAGAAATGTGAAAAAGGATTAGTTGAGAAAGGGGGAGAGAATAATGTAGCTGAGGAAGAGAAAGAGAAAGAGTTGGTATGGAACAGTATGTTGGTGATCAAAGTTGTTTGTTGTTGTTGATGGTTTTTCACATAATGTGTTGTCATCAATGACAAAGGGGGAGATTTTTGCAAGTATGATTATTTGGTGTTGTCATTGATGTCAGCAAGTTTTTGTTTTTTTTGTCATTAATATGAACTAGTGATGCTTTGATTAGTTTCATTATGTTGTCATTAGTAATTCTTACTGGTGTCAACCTCTAGTATTGCTTTGATAAGATTCTATTGATGTATAGTTGTGTTGTAGTTGGTTTTAGCGATGATGAGGAAGTACTAAAGATGTGTATGTGTCTTTGGTACTTGGTTTCCAAGTGATTTTGAGATAAAATTTAAATAAAAGAGGAAACAATGTGTTGTAGAGGTGTTCTAATTTTTCTCCACATTTCTTCTATGTTGAAAATCTACTTGTATGGTTTGGATATGTTGGTCAAAGGTGCTTAAAGTTTCTATATCTATAATTTCATGGTTTGGATTGTTGTGCTGAGAAAGGTATGTTCACGGGTGTGTGAATTGTATGTTGCAATATTATCTGAGAGAAATGGTTTTGCTCCTCATTTCTAGACATAGTTTCGTTTATGGTCTTACAGTTTTGGAAGTGTGTTGATGAGGTTCATATTTATCTTCAGTCAAATTTGTTCATGGTTTGGTGCTTTGGAAGTTGATTTCTTGAGTTACAGTGTGTGGAAGTTTATCTCGGTGAATAAGATGAGTTTGTTCTTTAGGTGAAAGTTGTTGTGAAGGAATCTGTTGGATTTCAAGGTGTTTTTGGAAGATTTCAGATTGTGCTCAAGTGATGTTTAGTGTCCACGAGTCATCTTTTGAGTTGAGGAAAGGTGCACTTAAATTTTAATGGTGTTTACACAGGTTTAGTCGACCTTGGGTGTTTACACTAATTGCGAATTTGCTTAGTTGATTTTGGAACCATGGCGTGGCATGTATGAATGTATTTAGGTCCAAGTTAAAGTGTGATGTGGTCCTCCTTCATTCCTTTCCATGGTGAGAATATTTTGGTGCCAACCTAGTTTGAATTTGCATGGTTGAGGTGCATAACTGATGTTGGAGAATGTTTTCAGGGTTGAAGAAGGTATGAATAAGTGTTGTGTTGATAGAGGTTGAATGTGAAGTGTGTGTGATGTGAATTGCAGAGGTGTGAAGTACAAATTAATGAAGTGCAGTGCAAACTTTAATGAGTTAGATTATTGGAAGTAGTGTGTAGAAGGTGTCTACAATCTTTAGAAGGAGTACAAATGTGTTGGTGATGATGTGGAGGATTTTTTTGTTGCATTGAGATGGATTTCTCACTGTAACATTCTTCTTTCTTTTTTTCTATAATCTGGTAGTTAGCCATTGGTAGTGAGCCCTTCTTTCTTTTGGGTAGTGAGCTTATTGTATTCGGTGTTGCGATTATTTTATATTGTGAGCTAATCCTCGCCTTGATTTTTCCCTTCTTGGTTTTTCCATGTAAATCTTGTGTTCAATTGTGCATGTGGTGTTTATGTATTTAAGTTTAAGTTATTTTCTTTCATGCTAAATCATTCTAATAGATTAAGGGTTTAATAAAGTTGATCTAGATCTAAATGTTTATGAAGGTTTTTGATATTTTAATGTACAACTGGTTCACCCCCCTCTCAGTTATCTTTAAATTCAACAAATTCCTCTACTCAATTAAGAAGTTAATTGACTTGCTAATCTCATTTACACACTATTTTTCTCTATTTTATTTTATTTCCTTACAAACATTGGTGGTTGGAAATATGGATCTTATTTATTATTGTGAAGCTATATCACTACCATTTGAAATGTAGTCAAAGAGAACAAAAATCATGAAAATGAAAATGCCGCTTAATTTGTCCACTCAATTGAGTAGTTAATTGAATTGTTAATCTAGGTTGCACAGTTTTTTTATCTATTCAACTTTATTTATTCAAGAACTTTTGTGTCTAGCAATATGGATCTTTTTTATTACTATGATGGTATGTCACTACCATTTGAAATGTAGTCAAATAAAAGAAAAAACATAAAGATGAAATTGCCACTAAATTCCTCTACTCAATTGAGAAGTTAATTGACTTGCTAATTTGGGTTACACACTATTTTTTTGCATTTTCATTTATTTCTTCAAGAAATTTTATGTTTGGTAGTTGGATCTCATTTATTATTGTGAAGCTATGCCACTACCATTTGAAATGTAATCAAAGAAAAGAAAAATCATGAAAGTGAACTCACCACTTAATTCCTCCACTGGATTGAGAAGTTGATTGATTTGCTAATGTACAAGTTACACACTATTTTTCTCTATTTTCATTTATTTGTTCACCAACTATGGTGGTTGGCAATCTCTATCCTATTTATTATTGTGAAGCAATGCCACTACCATTTAAAATATAGTCAAAGAAAAAAAATGAAATGAAATTAATATTTAATTCCTCTACTTGATTGAGAAGTTAATTGATTTGATAATTTCGGTTACCCATGATTTTTTTGTATTTTTATTTATTTCTTCAACAACTTTGGTGGTTGGTAGTTTGGTCCTAATTTATTATTGTGAAGCTATGTCAGTACCATTTGAAATGTAGTCAAAGAAATGAAAAATCATGAAAATGAAATCACCACTTAATTCCTCCACTTGATTGAGAAGTTAAGTTACATGTTAATCTAGGTTACACACTATTTTCTCCATTTAACTTTATTTCCTCGTGAGGTTTTGTGCATGGCAATATGGATCTCATTTATTAGTGTGAAGGTCTGTTACTACCATTTAAAATGTAGTTAAATAAAAGAAAAAATCGCTACTAAATTCCTCTACTCGATTGAAAAGTTAATTGACATGTTAATCTTGGTTACACACTATTTTTCTCTATTTTCCTTTATTTCTTCACTAACATTGATGGTTGGCAATCTCAATCTCATTTATTATTGTGAAACTATGTCACTACCATTTAAAATATGAAGCTATATCATACTACCATTTAAAATGTAAAAAAAACCTCATGGCCACTTAACTCCTCCACTAGCTTGAAAAGTTACTTGACATGCCAATCTGAATTACACTAGTTTCTACTATTTTCCTCTATTTTCCATTAGTTTCTACTATTTTCCTCTATTTTGCTTTATTTCTTTAGCTTGGGTGGTCGGCACTCTATATCTCATTTATTATTTTGAAGCCATGGCACTGCCAATTGAGATGTTCCTTAAGAAAACCAAAATTGTGAAGATGAAATGACTAGTTTTGGTGTAATTTTTGATCCGTCCGTCACACAGCAATTTTCTCTTTTTCTTCTGTAAATTTTATGCTTGGCTGTCTCACTGCAATTTAAAATGTAAACAGATAAAAGTAAAATCAAGAAGGCCCATTCCCCACAAGAATAGAGGATGTTAAATTAGATGATTTAAATTTTTTAAATCTTCACTTCCACTGGTTTGGTAAGCATTCAATAAATTCTCTGTTTACCAGACCGCCATCGGCAAGTGCAGTTTACATTCTTTAGATTACTAATGCAATGTTTTCAATGGACTCTAGGAAAATTCACCACCAACAATTCATGCCGTGGAAAAAGTTCATGACATTAAAATTTTGCAATTAATTTTCTCTGGCGTGAATTGCTGGTGATGAATTTTCCTTGAAGTGAATTTGTCATGGTGAATTGTTGGTGGTGAATTTTTCCTTGAGGTGAATTTGTCATGGCGGTGAATTTTTTCTTGAGGTGAATTTGTCATGGTGGTGAATTTTCCCATGGTGAATTGTTCGTAGTGAATTTCCCAGCAGTGGCAGTGACTTTGCCTGATGCCCTTCAATAATGTGTGACAAAGGTGACAAGGTTTAACAAGTTTCATCATTTAATGGTAAAAGCGAAAGCTTCCAAAATTTTAGAAAACCAGATAAATATTGATTTTCCAACTAGATGAGAACATTCTATTTCTATTAGCAATGTGTTTTTGTCAATTTGATGGCAACTTTCTTTTTTCATTTACATTATTTTATGTTTTAAATTTGCATGCAAATATTTCAAAATCAGATAATACCCAATTTAAAAATCTAGATTTGTCTAAATTTATTTTATTCCATTGTTTATCATTTATTATTAATTATTTAATCCAACCACATGCAACTAGAACTTGCAATTGCATCCATATGCACCCATACACACACTCATATTCTCTAACATATTATCATACATATAATTTTCTATCCAACATAATTCTTGAACCTCCTTTGAATACAAATGCTAATTAATGTCATCTTCTATGATTAAAGAATGAAGTGAATTATTTGTTTAATTTATAAAATAAAAAATTTATTTTTATTTTTATTTTTATTGTTATTTAATTTTATATAGATATTTATTCTAAGTTTCATTATATTAGTAGAAAGTTAAAAGTCTTATAATTATTATTATTATTTTTTTTTTTGATACGTAAGGAGTTGATTTTATATATTCAGAAAGATCTACATGCGTCTGCATTGCAGGAAATTCTAACGAAGAGTTTTAAACAGCCAAAATTTAACAGGACAGAGTTCGACCCATTTCCATAATGGAAGCACCGAGCAAAAAACAGAGACTTGCTTCCTCAAGGATTACAAATTTGCAAAAACTGAACTCCAGTTCAAAGAAACCGCAACTACCAAGACATTAACAGTCATGCCAGACAAACACTTACCCTTCCCCCCTTAAGCCCAGAAACCATTTACCTCTGCAAAGCATGTGAAGCCCTCCACCCAGTCCATACCCTCTGCTGGCACTATCTTCACTCTTTTCTTCAGAAACTCCACTGCCAAGTCCGCCAGTGTGCGATGCCGAGACAATTCTGAGCCTTTGAGATCCAGAAGAAATGGGTATATTTTGATAGCTTCATCCGAATCCCACATGGTTGTCAGGTCCGCCGGGCGTGGTATGCCCTTACCCAAGAGGGCTGCCTTCAGAGAAGTATCGATGCCCCCAAGCAAATCCTTCCGAAACAGTCTCACCATCAAATCCTTGGCCAAGGGTTTCGGTGTGGCAATGTCCATGAGCGACGCAAGAAACCTGGAGGAAATTTGAGTATTGTCCCTTGGAAATTCTTTACGCTCTAAATGTTCCTTTCCAAGGACCATTTTCACTGCTGCTACCGTCGCCGGATCATCTTCAAGCAATATTCGTTTGAGACGCTGGTCCGTTACTTCCCTAAAGGCGATTTGCCTTTCCGTTGCCACAAGCGAAACAGGAGTATCGACCCCGAAGGAATCAAGACCTTCCGCCGAAATGATGATTGTGAATTTCGATTTCGCCAGCCTCGCCATTGTCGAAAATGCGCCCGGATCACCCTGCAACAAAAAACATAAAAGCAAAAAGTCTTATAATTATTATTATTATTTTCATAATACAAAATTAGAATTTTATTTTATACAAATCTGTACTATCTTTAAAAACATATGTTATTAAAACTAATGATTAATTAGCCAATAGACTATATATTGTAGGAGCTTTGTGCCCCAAACCTGTCTCATGTCCGCAAACTAGGAAAAATTTCCCACAAAACCGGTAACTATTTCAGTGAAATGCGAAGTTGAATCCGTCCGGTGAGGTGAGCTTTAAATTTTGTAGGTGACTTCCAATCTTCTATCAAATCTGCATTTCCTCCACCACCTGCAATCAGATTTCTCCACCGCCTACAATCGGATTTCTCCACCACTTGTGATCTGATTTGAACTTATCTCCATCCTTCATTGCCCACTATCTCCTCTATGCACTAATACTGGATATCTTAACCACCAAAGCACAGATGTTATATTCTCTGTGCATCACTCATGGCTTCGCTCCAAGACTGTATATGATGCATTGCTTCACCATCAATCAATCTTTTGTTCATTCTTCATGGATTCTCACAAAGATTGGCGTGTTTCTTAAAGATGGAGTCCTAGCAGATGTTATAGGAATCAATCCATCATTTATGCATTATTCAGTGCTTCCCACCAAGACGGGATATGATGTATTTCTTAACGACAGAGGACCAGATGTGAAGGAAAGTATAGCCAGCCTCATCTTTCATAATCTCTTGAAAACAAAGGATTCAAGGTGTTTTCAACAAGAACTCAATCCAAGCTGGGGAAAACGTGCCTCAAGCAACAGAAGAAGCGATTCACTCAGCCTCTGTTCATACTGTCATATTTTTGCCCAATTATGTACAGTCGGTTTGGTGCTTGAAGGAGCTCCACCTCATCCTCAAAACAGGGGCTCCCATCATTCCTGTGTTTTGTGGAATTCAAACTTGCGAGCTTCGAATGAAGAATGGAGAGGGTGTGTATGCTCAAACATTTCAGAAGCCCTTTCTGAGGTTTCGTTCATGTATTGAGGAATGGAAGAAGGCCCTATCTGAGGTTTCGTTCGTTAAGGGCTATATTTTTGAGGGGTAACAAAATTCTTTTACTTGTTCTCTTGCTCTGTTTTCATGTATTTTCTCATTCTTGGTTACTTAACAGACATTAGTATTAATTGGAATTTGAATATATGAAACAATCTTAGAGGAGATTAATCCCGAATTATTTGCCCCAATTTTAAACTTGTAAGATGCATTGTAATTTTAACCCGGTCGAATCTGTAGAGGGAGACAATATTTTTTAATTTAATGTGTTTATTATCATTTATTTAATTATTTAACTTTTTCAAAATATCTTAATTATTTAATCTTATTTCATAATTATTTCATTGTATTTTTAAATATTGGGATATGTTAGTTATTTTTAAGTTTTAATGTTTATAGTTATAATATGAGTTTTTTTGTTTTATTTTCAATGTTGAATTTCAATTATAAATAAATGTAATTAAGAAAAATAAATGTGAAAGATAAGGTATATTTGAAATTTTAATTATACTACTAAGAATCATTCTTTCAAATTGCTATACCAAAAATTATAATTCAAAAGAAAATTATATTTGTTTCAAACATTTATAAATAAAATATCTTCTATATGAATTTCAAACTTCTATTACAAACTTATATAAAAATTACAGAGAAATTATCATGTATGCATACGTATACTTCTCTATCGGCGTACCCCTTACACCCCTCCTAGTGCAAGTGCTAGTTAATATAGGTGGAGGGCTAGTCGAGGGGTGGCCCTAGCCGTAAGAGGCTCTTTCATTGGGAGTGTTAACCCAAAAGATTCCTCCATGCTTAAGCTATTCTTCCCCAGTGGCAACTCCCAATCAAAGGCATGGATCAATGACCCTAAATTGTATTGTACCGTACCAATTCCCATCCTAGCACCAGGACACATACGCCTTCCTGCAACAAAGGGTATGAGTTGGAAGTCACCACCAGATGGATCAATTTTGGAACCAACAAACCTATTAGGATCAAATTCTAGGGGATTGTCCCATATTTCTGGGTCCCTTCCAATACCCCAGATATTGACTGACAAGTGTGTTCCCTTAGGTATGTAGTAGCCACCAACTTGACAAGCCTTTGTAGAAGCTCGTGGAAGGCTAAGAGGAGTGGGAGGGTGTTTACGAAATGTTTCCTTGCAAATGGCCACTAAGTAGGGAAGCTTTGGAATGTCTGATACTTGGAGGCACCTATCTTTACCAATAACTTCATCCATTTCAGCTTGGGCACATTTTAGAAGTTTGGGATTTAGGATAAGCTCTGAAAGTGCCCATTCTATCACACTACTTGTTGTGTCAGTTCCTCCAATAAACAAATCCTGCAAAACACATAAGAAAAAATCAATTATAGTTTAATTTTTTCACTTCAATATAATATGAAGAATAATCCACAATATTCTAATCCTACTATCTACTAGTGCACATTAGTATATCTTAAACTAATGTAAAATTATTATAGAAAGACACAATTTTATATAGTATAGTGGCAAGTTACCTTAATCTAAGATGAGGTCCCCCAATTATAATCTTTAGGTTTAATTTATAAAATCATAAAACCTTATAATTCTATGTCTATAGTTTAAACTTTTTATTTCTTGTTCACTCATTTGCATATTTGAAATTAACTAATAGAATTTTTTTAAATGGTCAATTAATTTTTTATAAGCATTAGAAATATAAATGATAATATTAGTTACTCTTCTATTTGAATATTTAATATTAGCCTCCACGTTCATTTATTTTGTATTATCATTTCCTAAAAGATTAATATATTAAAACAAACATTTCACACAATAGTATAGCAAATTATTAATATATCCAAAATGTTCATGCTATAATTAATGTTTGACAAATGAAATGAACATAAAATATTGTTAGTCTTATTTGAAAGAAACTTGAATGGTAGTTGATCACACTAATATTCTTAATAATTCAATATTTTCTACATAAATAAATAATTGTCTAGGCTTGAAACTCTATACTTCATTTTTCATCTTTATTCAAATAAATAAAAAGATATAATATTTCTAATGCATTGCATCAAAAGTAGTTATTTTACCGTGAGAAGACCCACCCTTGATATTATCATCAGACAACCTGTCTTCCTCACCATCAAAATTATTCTTTTTAGACATAAGCACATCCAAGAAATCTGGAGTTGCTTGTTTGTTAGTGGTGCCTGGTGTTCTGCAATCATCTTATTTAACGTATCATCGAACCGTTTTGCTATCTTCTTCATACTCCCTTGTATCCTATGCAAATCCATCCATGCAATAGAAGGTATAAAATCACCTATATTAAATTTCCCTGCTGTAGCCACAAGCTCCACTACATCATCCTTGAACTGATTGGCCTCATCCCCTTGACCCTCAAAAACTCGCTTGCTTAAAATCATTTGACCAAAAACATTGGCTGGACAGATGCTGAGTAGGTCTAGCACATTTACTGTTTGGTTATTGCAACTCTAAACAAAAATGGATTTAAGCATGCGACCTGTCTCAACTTCTCTTACTGGCTCCCAGTCATCTAATGCCTTACCACCAAACATGTGAATGTTGCATAGCTGATTAAAAAAGAGTTTAAAGGTCAATTTCTTTCAAAAACAAATCTAACATTATAAATAGAAATTTATACCAACTCATTACTAAAAATTAATGGATAAACGCTTCGCACAAGAGCTACGAATTGGTGAGATCACAAACGGGAACCTCATCCTCAATTTAAACATTCAACAATTGCATCCCAATGAAGTTTGAACCACAACAACTTATCCATCATACCATGCCACTAGTGGCCACTGCTAAATAATTTTAACCATTTCATAATTCATCTCATTTTTCAGAACAGTGTTGTTTTTTCATACTAGGCATTGAAAGCCACACTATATAGTCCACATAACTAGGAAGGAAAGAGCATGTAGAGGGTGTAATGATAGCAGCAGGCTTAGAAACAATATTGGGCATTGAAAGCCACACTATATAGTCCACATAACTAGGAAGGAAAGAGCATGTAGAGGGTGTAATGATAGCAGTAGGCTTAGAAACAACTGACAAGCATTTCGGGATGTGTTTTGGATTTTGTGGCTTATTTGAGAGCAAGATCAAATCATAGTCTCAGATGCAAGGATTATGGTGGTGATTTATGAAACTCCCTGACAATCTTTTGAAACCAAAGAACCACGAGTCTAATTAGTATTATAGATTTCATCAAAGTAGAAGGGTGAATAGTCATCTATCTAAAGATTATAATTTACTTTCTTCATTAAA
>VDFB02266055.1:0-24571 GCA_007258455.2 Sequoia sempervirens
ATAATACAAGTGCTATTTAAATTTCAAAAAAATTGGTGATGCTTTCAAGGATAAAGCATATCTCAATCTGGTATCACTTTTTGAGGGAAAATGTTGTAGAGAATGAAGTGAAGCTTGAGTATGTTCCTATAAAGATTTAGGCTGTTGATATATTCATGAAGGATCTTCCTAAGGATAATTTGAGTATCTTCAGGAGAAGTTAGGGGTTATTATCCGTCCTTTTAACTAAATGCATAAGGATATGCATCAATTTAATGGATTTCAAGGTTCATTCTTTGTTCTGGATCGATGTTGGAGGCTACCTCTTAGGGGAGTAGGTAGTGGATTTTTTTGTTATTACAGTCAAGGGGAGTAAGTATTGATGTAGCTTGGTGTTGTCCTTTGTTAGATGTGTCAAAGGATATGTGTAGTGGTTGATGGTTGAGGCAGTTTGTTGTGTGCTCCTAAGGGGGAGTAAGGAGAGTTGTAAAGAAAGTATGTATGTTTAATGTTAAAGGGAGAACGAGATGCAAATGTGTTTCCCTTTGCCATTGATATCAAAGGGGGAGAGAAAGAAATGTGAAAAAGGATTAGTTGAGAAAGGGGGAGAGAATAATGTAGCTGAGGAAGAGAAAGAGAAAGAGTTGGTATGGAACAGTATGTTGGTGATCAAAGTTGTTTGTTGTTGTTGATGGTTTTTCACATAATGTGTTGTCATCAATGACAAAGGGGGAGATTTTTGCAAGTATGATTATTTGGTGTTGTCATTGATGTCAGCAAGTTTTTGTTTTTTTTGTCATTAATATGAACTAGTGATGCTTTGATTAGTTTCATTATGTTGTCATTAGTAATTCTTACTGGTGTCAACCTCTAGTATTGCTTTGATAAGATTCTATTGATGTATAGTTGTGTTGTAGTTGGTTTTAGCGATGATGAGGAAGTACTAAAGATGTGTATGTGTCTTTGGTACTTGGTTTCCAAGTGATTTTGAGATAAAATTTAAATAAAAGAGGAAACAATGTGTTGTAGAGGTGTTCTAATTTTTCTCCACATTTCTTCTATGTTGAAAATCTACTTGTATGGTTTGGATATGTTGGTCAAAGGTGCTTAAAGTTTCTATATCTATAATTTCATGGTTTGGATTGTTGTGCTGAGAAAGGTATGTTCACGGGTGTGTGAATTGTATGTTGCAATATTATCTGAGAGAAATGGTTTTGCTCCTCATTTCTAGACATAGTTTCGTTTATGGTCTTACAGTTTTGGAAGTGTGTTGATGAGGTTCATATTTATCTTCAGTCAAATTTGTTCATGGTTTGGTGCTTTGGAAGTTGATTTCTTGAGTTACAGTGTGTGGAAGTTTATCTCGGTGAATAAGATGAGTTTGTTCTTTAGGTGAAAGTTGTTGTGAAGGAATCTGTTGGATTTCAAGGTGTTTTTGGAAGATTTCAGATTGTGCTCAAGTGATGTTTAGTGTCCACGAGTCATCTTTTGAGTTGAGGAAAGGTGCACTTAAATTTTAATGGTGTTTACACAGGTTTAGTCGACCTTGGGTGTTTACACTAATTGCGAATTTGCTTAGTTGATTTTGGAACCATGGCGTGGCATGTATGAATGTATTTAGGTCCAAGTTAAAGTGTGATGTGGTCCTCCTTCATTCCTTTCCATGGTGAGAATATTTTGGTGCCAACCTAGTTTGAATTTGCATGGTTGAGGTGCATAACTGATGTTGGAGAATGTTTTCAGGGTTGAAGAAGGTATGAATAAGTGTTGTGTTGATAGAGGTTGAATGTGAAGTGTGTGTGATGTGAATTGCAGAGGTGTGAAGTACAAATTAATGAAGTGCAGTGCAAACTTTAATGAGTTAGATTATTGGAAGTAGTGTGTAGAAGGTGTCTACAATCTTTAGAAGGAGTACAAATGTGTTGGTGATGATGTGGAGGATTTTTTTGTTGCATTGAGATGGATTTCTCACTGTAACATTCTTCTTTCTTTTTTTCTATAATCTGGTAGTTAGCCATTGGTAGTGAGCCCTTCTTTCTTTTGGGTAGTGAGCTTATTGTATTCGGTGTTGCGATTATTTTATATTGTGAGCTAATCCTCGCCTTGATTTTTCCCTTCTTGGTTTTTCCATGTAAATCTTGTGTTCAATTGTGCATGTGGTGTTTATGTATTTAAGTTTAAGTTATTTTCTTTCATGCTAAATCATTCTAATAGATTAAGGGTTTAATAAAGTTGATCTAGATCTAAATGTTTATGAAGGTTTTTGATATTTTAATGTACAACTGGTTCACCCCCCTCTCAGTTATCTTTAAATTCAACAAATTCCTCTACTCAATTAAGAAGTTAATTGACTTGCTAATCTCATTTACACACTATTTTTCTCTATTTTATTTTATTTCCTTACAAACATTGGTGGTTGGAAATATGGATCTTATTTATTATTGTGAAGCTATATCACTACCATTTGAAATGTAGTCAAAGAGAACAAAAATCATGAAAATGAAAATGCCGCTTAATTTGTCCACTCAATTGAGTAGTTAATTGAATTGTTAATCTAGGTTGCACAGTTTTTTTATCTATTCAACTTTATTTATTCAAGAACTTTTGTGTCTAGCAATATGGATCTTTTTTATTACTATGATGGTATGTCACTACCATTTGAAATGTAGTCAAATAAAAGAAAAAACATAAAGATGAAATTGCCACTAAATTCCTCTACTCAATTGAGAAGTTAATTGACTTGCTAATTTGGGTTACACACTATTTTTTTGCATTTTCATTTATTTCTTCAACAAATTTTATGTTTGGTAGTTGGATCTCATTTATTATTGTGAAGCTATGCCACTACCATTTGAAATGTAATCAAAGAAAAGAAAAATCATGAAAGTGAACTCACCACTTAATTCCTCCACTGGATTGAGAAGTTGATTGATTTGCTAATGTACAAGTTACACACTATTTTTCTCTATTTTCATTTATTTGTTCACCAACTATGGTGGTTGGCAATCTCTATCCTATTTATTATTGTGAAGCAATGCCACTACCATTTAAAATATAGTCAAAGAAAAAAAATGAAATGAAATTAATATTTAATTCCTCTACTTGATTGAGAAGTTAATTGATTTGATAATTTCGGTTACCCATGATTTTTTTGTATTTTTATTTATTTCTTCAACAACTTTGGTGGTTGGTAGTTTGGTCCTAATTTATTATTGTGAAGCTATGTCAGTACCATTTGAAATGTAGTCAAAGAAATGAAAAATCATGAAAATGAAATCACCACTTAATTCCTCCACTTGATTGAGAAGTTAAGTTACATGTTAATCTAGGTTACACACTATTTTCTCCATTTAACTTTATTTCCTCGTGAGGTTTTGTGCATGGCAATATGGATCTCATTTATTAGTGTGAAGGTCTGTTACTACCATTTAAAATGTAGTTAAATAAAAGAAAAAATCGCTACTAAATTCCTCTACTCGATTGAAAAGTTAATTGACATGTTAATCTTGGTTACACACTATTTTTCTCTATTTTCCTTTATTTCTTCACTAACATTGATGGTTGGCAATCTCAATCTCATTTATTATTGTGAAACTATGTCACTACCATTTAAAATATGAAGCTATATCATACTACCATTTAAAATGTAAAAAAAACCTCATGGCCACTTAACTCCTCCACTAGCTTGAAAAGTTACTTGACATGCCAATCTGAATTACACTAGTTTCTACTATTTTCCTCTATTTTCCATTAGTTTCTACTATTTTCCTCTATTTTGCTTTATTTCTTTAGCTTGGGTGGTCGGCACTCTATATCTCATTTATTATTTTGAAGCCATGGCACTGCCAATTGAGATGTTCCTTAAGAAAACCAAAATTGTGAAGATGAAATGACTAGTTTTGGTGTAATTTTTGATCCGTCCGTCACACAGCAATTTTCTCTTTTTCTTCTGTAAATTTTATGCTTGGCTGTCTCACTGCAATTTAAAATGTAAACAGATAAAAGTAAAATCAAGAAGGCCCATTCCCCACAAGAATAGAGGATGTTAAATTAGATGATTTAAATTTTTTAAATCTTCACTTCCACTGGTTTGGTAAGCATTCAATAAATTCTCTGTTTACCAGACCGCCATCGGCAAGTGCAGTTTACATTCTTTAGATTACTAATGCAATGTTTTCAATGGACTCGAGGAAAATTCACCACCAACAATTCATGCCGTGGAAAAAGTTCATGACATTAAAATTTTGCAATTAATTTTCCCTGGCGTGAATTGCTGGTGATGAATTTTCCTTGAAGTGAATTTGTCATGGTGAATTGTTGGTGGTGAATTTTTCCTTGAGGTGAATTTGTCATGGCGGTGAATTTTTTCTTGAGGTGAATTTGTCATGGTGGTGAATTTTCCCATGGTGAATTGTTCGTAGTGAATTTTCCAGCAGTGGCAGTGACTTTGCCTGATGCCCTTCAATAATGTGTGACAAAGGTGACAAGGTTTAACAAGTTTCATCATTTAATGGTAAAAGCGAAAGCTTCCAAAATTTTAAAAAACCAGATAAATATTGATTTTCCAACTAGATGAGAACATTCTATTTCTATTAGCAATGTGTTTTTGTCAATTTGATGGCAACTTTCTTTTTTCATTTACATTATTTTATGTTTTAAATTTGCATGCAAATATTTCAAAATCAGATAATACCCAATTTAAAAATCTAGATTTGTCTAAATTTATTTTATTCCATTGTTTATCATTTATTATTAATTATTTAATCCAACCACATGCAACTAGAACTTGCAATTGCATCCATATGCACCCATACACACACTCATATTCTCTAACATATTATCATACATATAATTTTCTATCCAACATAATTCTTGAACCTCCTTTGAATACAAATGCTAATTAATGTCATCTTCTATGATTAAAGAATGAAGTGAATTATTTGTTTAATTTATAAAATAAAAAATTTATTTTTATTTTTATTTTTATTGTTATTTAATTTTATATAGATATTTATTCTAAGTTTCATTATATTAGTAGAAAGTTAAAAGTCTTATAATTATTATTATTATTTTTTTTTTTGATACGTAAGGAGTTGATTTTATATATTCAGAAAGATCTACATGCGTCTGCATTGCAGGAAATTCTAACGAAGAGTTTTAAACAGCCAAAATTTAACAGGACAGAGTTCGACCCATTTCCATAATGGAAGCACCGAGCAAAAAACAGAGACTTGCTTCCTCAAGGATTACAAATTTGCAAAAACTGAACTCCAGTTCAAAGAAACCGCAACTACCAAGACATTAACAGTCATGCCAGACAAACACTTACCCTTCCCCCCTTAAGCCCAGAAACCATTTACCTCTGCAAAGCATGTGAAGCCCTCCACCCAGTCCATACCCTCTGCTGGCACTATCTTCACTCTTTTCTTCAGAAACTCCACTGCCAAGTCCGCCAGTGTGCGATGCCGAGACAATTCTGAGCCTTTGAGATCCAGAAGAAATGGGTATATTTTGATAGCTTCATCCGAATCCCACATGGTTGTCAGGTCCGCCGGGCGTGGTATGCCCTTACCCAAGAGGGCTGCCTTCAGAGAAGTATCGATGCCCCCAAGCAAATCCTTCCGAAACAGTCTCACCATCAAATCCTTGGCCAAGGGTTTCGGTGTGGCAATGTCCATGAGCGACGCAAGAAACCTGGAGGAAATTTGAGTATTGTCCCTTGGAAATTCTTTACGCTCTAAATGTTCCTTTCCAAGGACCATTTTCACTGCTGCTACCGTCGCCGGATCATCTTCAAGCAATATTCGTTTGAGACGCTGGTCCGTTACTTCCCTAAAGGCGATTTGCCTTTCCGTTGCCACAAGCGAAACAGGAGTATCGACCCCGAAGGAATCAAGACCTTCCGCCGAAATGATGATTGTGAATTTCGATTTCGCCAGCCTCGCCATTGTCGAAAATGCGCCCGGATCACCCTGCAACAAAAAACATAAAAGCAAAAAGTCTTATAATTATTATTATTATTTTCATAATACAAAATTAGAATTTTATTTTATACAAATCTGTACTATCTTTAAAAACATATGTTATTAAAACTAATGATTAATTAGCCAATAGACTATATATTGTAGGAGCTTTGTGCCCCAAACCTGTCTCATGTCCGCAAACTAGGAAAAATTTCCCACAAAACCGGTAACTATTTCAGTGAAATGCGAAGTTGAATCCGTCCGGCGAGGTGAGCTTTAAATTTTGTAGGTGACTTCCAATCTTCTATCAAATCTGCATTTCCTCCACCACCTGCAATCAGATTTCTCCGCCGCCTACAATCGGATTTCTCCACCGCTTGTGATCTGATTTGAACTTATCTCCGTCCTTCATTGCCCACTATCTCCTCTATGCACTAATACTGGATATCTTAACCACCAAAGCACAGATGTTATATTCTCTGTGCATCACTCATGGCTTCGCTCCAAGACTGTATATGATGCATTGCTTCACCATCAATCAATCTTTTGTTCATTCTTTAGGATTCTCACCGAGATTGGTGTGTTTCTTAAACATGGAGTCCTAGCAGATGTTATAGGAATCAATCCATCATTTATGCATTATTCAGTGCTTCCCACCAAGACGGGATATGATGTATTTCTTAACGACAGAGGACCAGATGTGAAGGAAAGTATAGCCAGCCTCATCTTTCATAATCTCTTGAAAACAAAGGATTCAAGGTGTTTTCAACAAGAACTCAATCCAAGCTGGGGAAAACGTGCCTCAAGCAACAGAAGAAGCGATTCACTCAGCCTCTGTTCATACTGTCATATTTTTGCCCAATTATGTACAGTCGGTTTGGTGCTTGAAGGAGCTCCACCTCATCCTCAAAACAGGGGCTCCCATCATTCCTGTGTTTTGTGGAATTCAAACTTGCGAGCTTCGAATGAAGAATGGAGAGGGTGTGTATGCTCAAACATTTCAGAAGCCCTTTCTGAGGTTTCGTTCATGTATTGAGGAATGGAAGAAGGCCCTATCTGAGGTTTCGTTCATCAAGGGCTATATTTTTGAGGGGTAACAAAATTCTTTTACTTGTTCTCTTGCTCTGTTTTCATGTATTTTCTCATTCTTGGTTACTTAACAGACATTAGTATTAATTGGAATTTGAATATATGAAACAATCTTAGAGGAGATTAATCCCGAATTATTTGCCCCAATTTTAAACTTGTAAGATGCATTGTAATTTTAACCCGGTCGAATCTGTAGAGGGAGACAATATTTTTTAATTTAATGTGTTTATTATCATTTATTTAATTATTTAACTTTTTCAAAATATGTTAATTATTTAATCTTATTTCATAATTATTTCATTGTATTTTTAAATATTGGGATATGTTAGTTATTTTTAAGTTTTAATGTTTATAGTTATAATATGAGTTTTTTTGTTTTATTTTCAATGTTGAATTTCAATTATAAATAAATGTAATTAAGAAAAATAAATGTGAAAGATAAGGTATATTTGAAATTTTAATTATACTACTAAGAATCATTCTTTCAAATTGCTATACCAAAAATTATAATTCAAAAGAAAATTATATTTGTTTCAAACATTTATAAATAAAATATCTTCTATATGAATTTCAAACTTCTATTACAAACTTATATAAAAATTACAGAGAAATTATCATGTATGCATACGTATACTTCTCTATCGGCGTACCCCTTACACCCCTCCTAGTGCAAGTGCTAGTTAATATAGGTGGAGGGCTAGTCGAGGGGTGGCCCTAGCCGTAAGAGGCTCTTTCATTGGGAGTGTTAACCCAAAAGATTCCTCCATGCTTAAGCTATTCTTCCCCAGTGGCAACTCCCAATCAAAGGCATGGATCAATGACCCTAAATTGTATTGTACCGTACCAATTCCCATCCTAGCACCAGGACACATACGCCTTCCTGCAACAAAGGGTATGAGTTGGAAGTCACCACCAGATGGATCAATTTTGGAACCAACAAACCTATTAGGATCAAATTCTAGGGGATTGTCCCATATTTCTGGGTCCCTTCCAATACCCCAGATATTGACTGACAAGTGTGTTCCCTTAGGTATGTAGTAGCCACCAACTTGACAAGCCTTTGTAGAAGCTCGTGGAAGGCTAAGAGGAGTGGGAGGGTGTTTACGAAATGCTTCCTTGCAAATGGCCACTAAGTAGGGAAGCTTTGGAATGTCTGATACTTGGAGGCACCTATCTTTACCAATAACTTCATCCATTTCAGCCTGGGCACATTTTAGAAGTTTGGGATTTAGGATAAGCTCTGAAAGTGCCCATTCTATCACACTACTTGTTGTGTCAGTTCCTCCAATAAACAAATCCTGCAAAACACATAAGAAAAAATCAATTATAGTTTAATTTTTTCACTTCAATATAATATGAAGAATAATCCACAATATTCTAATCCTACTATCTACTAGTGCACATTAGTATATCTTAAACTAATGTAAAATTATTATAGAAAGACACAATTTTATATAGTATAGTGGCAAGTTACCTTAATCTAAGATGAGGTCCCCCAATTATAATCTTTAGGTTTAATTTATAAAATCATAAAACCTTATAATTCTATGTCTATAGTTTAAACTTTTTATTTCTTGTTCACTCATTTGCATATTTGAAATTAACTAATAGAATTTTTTTAAATGGTCAATTAATTTTTTATAAGCATTAGAAATATAAATGATAATATTAGTTACTCTTCTATTTGAATATTTAATATTAGCCTCCACGTTCATTTATTTTGTATTATCATTTCCTAAAAGATTAATATATTAAAACAAACATTTCACACAATAGTATAGCAAATTATTAATATATCCAAAATGTTCATGCTATAATTAATGTTTGACAAATCAAATGAACATAAAATATTGTTAGTCTTATTTGAAAGAAACTTGAATGGTAGTTGATCACACTAATATTCTTAATAATTCAATATTTTCTACATAAATAAATAATTGTCTAGGCTTGAAACTCTATACTTCATTTTTCATCTTTATTCAAATAAATAAAAAGATATAATATTTCTAATGCATTGCATCAAAAGTAGTTATTTTACCGTAAGAAGACCCTTGATATTATCATCAGACAACCTGTCTTCCTCACCATCAAAATTATTCTTTTTAGACATAAGCACATCCAAGAAATCTGGAGTTGCTTGTTTGTTAGTGGTGGCCTGGTGTTCTGCAATCATCTTATTTAACGTATCATCGAACCGTTTTGCTATCTTCTTCATACTCCCTTGTATCCTATGCAAATCCATCCATGCAATAGAAGGTATAAAATCACCTATATTAAATTTCCCTGCTGTAGCCACAAGCTCCACTACATCATCCTTGAACTGATTGGCCTCATCCCCTTGACCCTAAAAAACTCGCTTGCTTAAAATCATTTGACCAAAAACATTGGCTGCACAGATGCTGAGTAGGTCTAGCACATTTACTGTTTGGTTATTGCAACTCTAAACAAAAATGGATTTAAGCATGCAACCTGTCTCAACTTCTCTTACTGGCTCCCAGTCATCTAATGCCTTACCACCAAACATGTGAATGTTGCATAGCTGATTAAAAAAGAGTTTAAAGGTCAATTTCTTTCAAAAACAAATCTAACATTATAAATAGAAATTTATACCAACTCATTACTAAAAATTAATGGATAAACGCTTTCCACAAGAGCTACGAATTGGTGAGATCACAAACGGGAACCTCATCCTCAATTTAAACATTCAACAATTGCATCCCAATGAAGTTTGAACCACAACAACTTATCCATCATACTATGCCACTAGTGGCCACTGCTAAATAATTTTAACCATTTCATAATTCATCTCATTTTTTAGAACAGTGTTGTTTTTTCATACTAGGCATTGAAAGCCACACTATATAGTCCACATAACTAGGAAGGAAAGAGCATGTAGAGGGTGTAATGATAGCAGCAGGCTTAGAAACAATATTGGGCATTGAAAGCCACACTATATAGTCCACATAACTAGGAAGGAAAGAGCATGTAGAGGGTGTAATGATAGCAGCAGGCTTAGAAACAACTGACAAGCATTTCGGGATGTGTTTTGGATTTTGTGGCTTATTTGAGAGCAAGATCAAATCATAGTCTCATATGCAAGGATTATGGTGGTGATTTATGAAACTCCCTGACAATCTTTTGAAACCAAAGAACCACGAGTCTAATTAGTATTATAGATTTCATCAAAGTAGAAGGGTGAATAGTCATCTATCTAAAGATTATAATTTACTTTCTTCATTAAAACAAATTTAAAATAGTTCAAACTATAATTAAAAACTAATAACAATTTCCTTGGTGAGGAGTAAAGCCTAAATTTGATGGCTATAAAACTGCCTTACATGAAAGGGCAGAATTTTCTCATACCATCAAAATTATATATACACACACACACACACTACATGAAAGGACAGATTTTTCTAATAACATCAAAATTTTTGAACAATTATAATTGTATATATGTTTAATTTTATATGTTTTTCTTTCAAATAAGATATGATATAACATTTAGATACAACCACAAATAGATAACCATCACAAAATATTTGGTTGGAGGCAGGGTTGGCCATCAATTCTAAGCCTAGGGAGGAGACATATATTTAGCTAATGATATGTCTCTATCTAAATCTAAAATAAAAGCTTAATGGATAACAGATTGACACAGATCATCTCTAAAAAGCTTCTCTAAAAAGCTTCCCTAAACACATTTATGAAAGATGGGTTGTAGCACAGACAAGAAAACAAATAGATATTTCATATTTCATATTTCCTGGTAACAAAATCCTTTCTTATCACCACTTTCCTACAAATTTCTTGATACTAGCCCCATGTCACTTTATCACGGATGCAAAGGAAGTATGGGAAAATATATACATAAGCCTCCTATCAGAAATAGAGCTATGAAGCATTTTATCCTTTTGTTTTCCATGCTAGCTATCAAAACCACAGTGCCATTGCCCACACAAACCCATTACAAATGCGCAAACGACAGGCACCATGAAAAACTTAGCATGAAAACTATAATACCAAACGACTAAGAAATAAAAACTTGCCACCTCACGGCCACTTAAGAACATAAAGGGCTCAGAAAGCTAGCAATCCTCTATGCACATAAAGAAAGACAAGATTACGGACATATCTCCCATTAGTAAAATATCCCACTTAATAAATGCAATGGATAGCCATTGCCACCAACCTCAGCCCCTTCCAAGGAAAAACAATAAGGGGACAAAAAATAAGATATCAATAATTATTAACATAATGCTCGGAAAGCTTCCCCTAGACGAACCAAACAATAATAATGGTAATTGAAAACAAAGGTGGAAATATGAAAGATGGGTTGTAGCACAGACAAGAAAACAAATAGATATTTTAGGTATATGAAAGATGGGTTGTCGCACAGACAAGAAAACAAAAAGATATTTTAGAAGGCTGTGATGAAATACCTTTCTGAACATCTTCCAACGGTCTCCATAGGGAGCCCACGCCATGCCCTGCATGTTGTAAGAGGTAAAAGTAGCCGATACATTGCTAGCCCTGTTGGAGAAATTTATATCCAAAGTCTTCAAAAAGGCCTTTGCAGCAGCAGGGGTGTTGGCCACCACCATTTTAGAGGTACCCATTTTAAGATAGACTATTGGACCATATTTCCTTGACAGCTCTGTCAAAGCGACATGAGGCATTGAGCCCAGCAATGGCAAGCAGCCTAAAACAGGCCATCCTGATGGCCCAGGTGGAAGCTTCCTATTCTTGCTAAAAAGATAGCTAAATCCAATGTACAGACAAACCCATGAAAATCCCCACAGCAAAAACTCATGAATCAGACTCACTTCCATTGTATGATTCTCAAGGGATGGTGCAAATAACCAGAACTCCTACAATATGTCTTTATAGCATTTGTTGAGTTGACATTGCAGTGTTATGGTCTGGTGCACGTGGAATAGATTAACCCAAGTATTGACTAAGAAATGATAGAGAGGACAGAAAGCAGAGATGCTAAAACTGTAAGATCAGTAGGTACTAGGTGGCATGAAGTATGAACTGCCATAAAGAAACATTCGTCTGTTCTAGAGATAAATGATTTCAAACTCAAACGCAAGAAACAAACATAAATTATTAAAGGGAAATACTATCACATTTAGTTAAAAGGAGGATGGATAAAACCCCTCACGCCAAGCTTCCCCTTTTTCTTACAACAACATTTGAATGAAGGAATTCAAAGGATGTGGCAGTTGCTACACCTAACACCTCATCAATTATTGACGCACATATCAGCTATTTGAGAGCAATGTTGTTGACATGACCTACAAAGAGATTTTTGGTATTGGAGATAGGAACTCTCACCCATTTGCCTATTTTCTTTGTCTATGATTTTAAGTTGCCCATTGGAAACTATTATTTTGGCATACTATAGGCCAATTCATCAATACAAACCTCTCAATGCTCTCATCATTTTCAAGGCGATCCCATCTTTCTAAGTACACCCAAGATCAAGTCACACCCAATATTGCTTTGATAGTATAATAGAACAACAGCCTCACAATTCTTTAATATTTATTTAACTCAAAGGTTATAATAATTTATGGCTTGAAATAAAGCTCAACAATTACTTGCAAATCTAGAGTCTAACATGATATGTCTAACCAGAACCAATTAACAACAAAATAAAGACTATTAATACATCTAATCTCTTATGGACACGTCTAAAATTCTTGTTGACACATATTCAACATGTAAATTATTTATTTATTCCTTATTTTATATTTTTAATCAAAATAATTATTAATTTGTTAAATCTAATATACCATCATTTTTAATTTTAAGAACTACAAAACATTAATTACAATAAAAGTGGGGTCAAACTACTACAAACAAAAATAATTTGATCATTACATTATTATATATAGGATAGAACGAAAGAAAGACAAAGTGAAAAAAGATTAAAAAGAAGTGATTTGATAACTTTTTCATCTTAATCCAATAGAAAAAAGATCAAAAAAAATTATGAACTTTTATCCTTTACACTTAAAGTTGTTTTACTTTATGAATATATAACTCAATATTTATACATTTTAAATGTAAAATATAAAATTTAAAGTTTCACATGCCATAAAAAATTAACACAAACATATTTACATATAACTCTAAATTAATTTATTCTACTTTATTTAGATAAAAAGTAATAATATAAATGTTTTTGGTCAGGATGAAGTTATATCTCACTCCTAATTATACTGATTTCAATTTGGCACATGACATTTTTGAGGTTCCTTCAAAATTGGTTAAGACATTTGTCCTTCGCTGATGTCTCAAAAATGAGCTTACCTCATTTTTCGAACATTTTCAAGGGATTTATGCACCCAAATCATTCTGGCAGTCATCCATAAATTGGGCTAAATTTGGAAATTGCGGTATTTCAATTAACACAAACATATTTATATTAAATGCTTTTGGTTAGGGTGAAGTTGTATCTCACTCCTGATTATACTGATTTCAATTTGGCACATGACATTTATGAGGTTCCTCCAAAATTGGTTAAGACATTTGTCCTTTGTTGGTTTCTCAAAAATGAGGTTACCTCATTTTTTGAACATTTTCGATGGAATTATGCACCCATGGATCTCCATTAATTCAAGTTCATGTGCGCCAACTCCAAATCATTCTAGCGGTCATCCATAAATTGGGCTAAATTTGGAAATTGTGATCTTTGCTTCTCCTCTTTTGTCGATGTTCGATCACGAGAGCTTGCTCTCATTGTCAGACATTAGAAAATAGCCTCTTAGTGCCTCTTTTTGCAGAAAATTCTATTGTTTGGAGGACTTCACTAAATTTCCTCTTTCCCAATGCTTACCACTTGGCAACATTTGCTCCTATTGTATGTACTCAACATTCCTGAACATTTATTGATCTCTGCTTTGAGAATGCAGAAGGTAGCAGAAGGTTTTATTCCTAGTGTTACAGTGGCCACCTTATTATTTATACTCTTCTTCAACTGGTTTCATATTCACTATTCACTTGATCTCTTTTGTTGGTTATTGGTTTTGCAATGGATATTATCCTTTTAGAGTGTTGGTGTCACCAAGAGTTCATGAAATTCGAGTGGACTTGTCGTTCTGATGTAGGAGCATCCAGTGGTGTGAGCACAATCTTGCATAACCCAAAAATATGCTTTCCATTTATGTTCCTTTTGTTTGGCTTTTGTAGATGCTTTTACATTTCTGGATACCCTTTTTGTCGAATAAGAGTTTCCAACTTTCAAAATTGCTTTTCTACTTTTTCTGCTCAACTGCTATTTTTAGTAGGTGTGAATTTGAAAGCGTGGGAAGACATAAATTTATGGGAAGGTTCAGCATGAAAAAATAAGCACTTTAGTGAAAGAATCAGGTCAAGAACATTCATGGTTTGAAAGTTATTCAAGTTCCAGTTTCTGCTTTTTTCCCTAAAAAACCTTCTGAGTCTAGTTTGAGGCACTAAATGGTCCCAGATGGGCCCGAAAATTTGCGAAAAGCACAAAGTATTGGCCATAGGCCCTACATTGTGCCACATCGTCTTTTTGAGAACTTTCCGAAAAGGTATTATCATTGAAAATTCGACAGTCGGATTAAAAGTTATGACTTCCGGAAGTTGGTGCATTTTTAGAAATGTGCTAATTTTTGAATGTGAATTTAAATTTCAATTTCAAATTGTAATTTTTGGCGCCAAACAACCAAAACTCATATCTTGAATGTTATTTTTGGCTCCAAACCAAAAAGGGGTTATTTATGGGCTAGTTTCTAATTTTTGGGTAGCTTTTTGGGGAAAGAGTTTGAATGCTGGGAAAAGGGGATTTTCTGTAATTTCTATAATTTTTCTGAAACTTCTATAGCTTGCATGTATCATAGAGCTCAAGGATTTGGGATCCTCTGCATGTAAGATTTTCATTATTGAATAAAAATAAAATTTGCTAGTTGTGTGCATTATTTATATGTCTCGGATTTGCTCCCTTGTCAGGTGGTATTAGAGCGGGTTTTCTTGAGCATGTGAACAGATCGCCGATCGTGAGATAGTTTGCACTAGGACCTTGGTTGTGGGTTCAAGATCTTCAAGATGCCTCCAAGAGTGATTCCTGGTAGGCGTGGTGGTGCCAAAGGTGGCAGAAATATTGGTGGAAGAGATCCATTGGTGGCCGAGGGTTTCAGAGCCCTCTAGAGACAAATTGATGCATTGCAAGAACAAATGAGAAGAGGGTTAAACCCAAGAAGGAGAGGAGAAAGTGAGGATGAAGAAGAGGTGGAAGATTCAGACATAGAAGAGGAAGAATAAACAATTGATAAAGATTAGATGTGGATGATAAGGGCCATTTCGAAGATCGAAAAAAGACCCAGAATAGAAATCCCCAATTATTCCAGAAGTCTGAACCCAGAAGAGTTGATTGACTAGATCAATGAGCTAGAAGAGTATTTTGAGTATGAAGAAGTAGAGGACCCAGATCGGGTTATGTTTGCAAAAATGAAGCTGAAGGGCCATGCCAATATTTGGTGGAAAGAGGTCCAGTTGGAGAGAAATCAAAGATGGAAAAGGAAAGATCAGCAGTTGGGATCGCATGGTGGAGAAACTGAAGAAGTAGTTCATACCAATAGACTATGAGTTAGATCTACTGAAGAAATTTCAAGGGTTGAAGCAAGGAAGTAGATCTATGAAAGAATACATAGAATATTTTCACAAGATGATCATCAGAGTGGGCCATGCAGAGGCCAACAAGGAGAAGGTAGCATGTTGACTTAATGGGTTATGACCGAGCATTCAAGAGGAGCTAAGCCTGGTCAGAATGACCACCATTGAGGATGCATACCAATTTTCTCTAAAAGTTGAGGAGAAGCTTAACAAAAGATTTGACAGCAAGCAAAAATGACGAGGAGGTCAAAGCAGAAGGAGTAGTGGAATATCTTCTGGAAGCCAAAATAAGGATGAAAGGAGAAATGAAGATGCGGGTACCAGTCAAAGCCAGAAGAGTGATAACTTCTATTACCCTCGTGATCAAAACAATGGTGATCAAAGAGGTAGAGGATGAGGAAGATCTGGGTTAGGACCTGAAAGAGGTGGTTTCAGAGGAACTTGTTTCCATTGTGGTGAAGAAGGGCATCAAGCCTATGAATGTCCACAACACCAAGGAAGGACAGATAGAAGGCCGGAAGGTCATGAAAGGGTTGCACATGCAAATGAAGAGGCTCAATCCGAGCATTCAGATGATGCTGAAAGGGGAGAAGCCCTAGTGGTTAGAAGAGCCTTGGTGACTGAAGAGAAGGGACCGAAACAAAGGAAGAATCTATTTCGTACAAGGTGCAAGTGTGAAGACAAATGTTGTGATGTCATTATTGACAGTGGGAGCACAGATAATCTCATGTCCGCAAACTAGGAAAAATTTCCCACAAAACTGGTAACTATTTCAGTGAAATGCGAAGTTGAATCCGTCCGGCGAGGTGAGCTTTAAATTTTGTAGGTGACTTCCAATCTTCTATCAAATCTGCATTTCCTCCACCACCTGCAATCAGATTTCTCTGCCGCCTACAATCGGATTTCTCCACCGCTTGTGATCTGATTTGAACTTATCTCCGTCCTTCATTGCCCACTATCTCCTCTATGCACTAATACTGGATATCTTAACCACCAAAGCACAGATGTTATATTCTCTGTGCATCACTCATGGCTTCGCTCCAAGACTGTATATGATGCATTGCTTCACCATCAATCAATCTTTTGTTCATTCTTTAGGGATTCTCACCGAGATTGGTGTGTTTCTTAAACATGGAGTCCTAGCAGATGTTATAGGAATCAATCCATCATTTATGCATTATTCAGTGCTTCCCACCAAGACGGGATATGATGTATTTCTTAACGACAGAGGACCAGATGTGAAGGAAAGTATAGCCAGCCTCATCTTTCATAATCTCTTGAAAACAAAGGATTCAAGGTGTTTTTCAACAAGAACTCAATCCAAGCTGGGGAAAACGTGCCTCAAGCAACAGAAGAAGCGATTCACTCAGCCTCTGTTCATACTGTCATATTTTTGCCCAATTATGTACAGTCGGTTTGGTGCTTGAAGGAGCTCCACCTCATCCTCAAAACAGGGGCTCCCATCATTCCTGTGTTTTTTGGAATTCAAACTTGCGAGCTTCGAATGAAGAATGGAGAGGGTGTGTATGCACACTGGAAGGTTTGAGACTCATGTATTGAGGAATGGAAGAAGGCCCTTTCTGAGGTTTCGTTCATCAAGGGCTATATTTTTGAGGGGTAACAAAATTCTTTTACTTGTTCTCTTGCTTTGTTTTCATGTATTTTCTCATTCTTGGTTACTTAACAGACATTAGTATTAATTGGAATTTGAATATATGAAATAATCTTAGAGGAGATTAATCCCGAATTATTTGCCCCAATTTTAAACTTGTAAGATGCATTGTAATTTCAACCAGATCGAATCTGTAGAGGGAGAAAATATTTTTTAATTTAATGTGTTTATTATCATTTATTTAATTATTTAACTTTTTCAAAATATGTTAATTATTTAATCTTATTTCATAATTATTTCATTGTATTTTTAAATATTGGGATATGTTAGTTATTTTTAAGTTCTAATGTTTATAGTTATAATATGATTTTTTTTGTTTTATTTTCAATGTTGAATTTCAATTATAAATAAATGTAATTAAGAAAAATAAATGTGAAAGATAAGGTATATTTGAAATTTTATTTATACTGCTAAGAATCATTCTTTCAAATTGCTATACCAAAAATTATAATTCAAAAGCAAATTATATTTGTTTCAAACATTTATAAATAAAATATCTTCTATATGAATTTCAAACTTCTATTACAAACTTATATAAAAACTACAGAGAAATTATCATGTATGCATAGGTATACTTCTCTATCGGCGTACCCCTTACACCCCTCCTGGTGCAAGAGCTAGTTAATATAGGTGGAGGGCTAGTCGAGGGGTAGCCCTAGCCATAAGAGGCTATTTCATTGGGAGTGTTAACCCAAAAGATTCATCCATGCTTAAGCTATTCTTCCTTGGTGGCAACTCCCAATCAAAGGCATGGATCAATGACCCTAAATTGTACTGTACCGTACCATTTCCCATCCTAGCGCCAGGACACATACGCCTTCCTGCAGCAAAGGGTATGAGTTGGAAGTCACCACCAGATGGATCAATTTTGTAACCAACAAACCTATTAGGATCAAATTCTAAGGGATTGTCCCATATTTCTGGGTCCCTTCCAATACCCCAGATATTGACTGACAAGCGTGTTCTCTTAGGTATGTAGTAGCCACCAACTTGACAAGCCTTTGTAGAAACTTGTGGAAGGCTAAGAGGAGTGAGAGGGTGTTTACGAAATGCTTCCTTGCAAATGGCCAATAAGTAGGGAAGCTTTGGGATGTCTGATACTTGGAGGCACCTATCTTTACCAATAACTTCATCCATTTCAGCCTCGGCACGTTTTAGAAGTTTGGGATTTAGGATAAGCTCAGAAAGTGCCCATTCTATCACACTACTTGATGTGTCAGTTCCTCCAGTAAACAAATCCTGCAAAACACATAAAACAAAATCAATTATAGTTTAATGTTTTCACTTCAAAATAATATGAAGAATAATCCACAATATTCCAATCCTACTATCTACTAGTGCACATTAGTATATCTTAAACTAATATAAAATGATTATAGAAAGACACAAGTTTATATAGTATAGTGGCAAGTTACCTTAATCTAAGATGAGGTCCCCCAATTATAATATTTAGCTTTAATTTATAAAATCATAAAACCTTATAATTCTATGTCTATAGTTTAAACTTTTTATTTCTTGTTCACTCATTTGCATAGTTTGAAGTTAACTAATAGACTTCTTTTAAATGGTCAATTATTTTTTTATAAGCATTAGAAATATAAATGATAATATTGGTTACTCTTCTATTTGAATATTTAATATTAGCCTCCACATTAATTTATTTTGTATTATCATTTCCTAAAAGATTAATATATTAAAACAAACATTTCACACAATAGTAGAGAAAATTATCAATATATCCAAAATGTTCATGCTATAATTAATGTTTGACAAATCAAATGAACATAAAATATTGTTAGTCTTATTTGAAAGAAACTTGAATGATAGTTGATCACACTAATATTCTTAATAATTCAATATTTTCTACATAAATAAATAATTGTCTAGGCTTGAAACTCTATACTTCATGTTTCATCTTTATTTAAATAAATAAAAAGATATAATATTTCTAATGCATTGCATCAAAAGTAGTTATTTTACCATAAGAAGACCCTTGATATTATCATCAGACAACCTATCTTCCTCACCATCAAAATTATTCTGTTTAGACATAAGCACATCCAAGAAATCTGGAGTTGCTCGTTTGTTAGCGGTGGCCTGGTGTTATGCAATCATCTTATTTAATGTATCATCGAACCATTTTGCTATCTTCTTCATACTCCCTTGTATCCTATGCAAATCCATCCATGCAATAGATGGTATAAAATCACCTATATTATATTTTCCTGCTGTACCCACGAGCTCCACTAAATCATCCTTGAACTGATTGGCCTCATCCCCTTGACCCTCAAAAACTCGCTTGCTTAAAATCATTTGACCAAAAACATTGGCTACACCGATGCTGAGTAGGTCTAGCACATTTACTGTTTGGTTATTGCAACTCTGAACAAAAATGGATTTAAGCATGCGACCTGTCTCAACTTCTCTTACTGGCTGCCAGTCATCTAATGCCTTACCACCCAACATGTGAATGTTGCATAGCTGATTAAAAAAGAGTTTAAAGGTCAATTTCTTTCAAAAACAAATCTAACATTATAAATAGAAATTTATACCAACTCATTACTAAAAAATAATGGATAAACGCTTTCCACAAGAGCTATGAATTGGTGAGATCACAAACAGGAACCTCATCCTCAATTAAAACATTTAACAATTGCATCCCAATGAAGTTTGAACCTTGGTGGCAAGAACAACACCACAAAACTTATCCATCATACTATGCCACTAGTGGCCACTGCTAAGTAATTTTAACCATTTCATAATTCATCTCATTTTTCAGAATAGTGTTGGTTTTTCATACTGGGCATTGAAAGCCACACTATATAGTCCACATAACCAAGAAGGAAAGATCATGTAGAGGGTGTAATGATAGCAGCAGGCTTAGAAACAACTGACGAGCATTTCGGGATGTGTTTTGGATTTTTTGGCTTATTTGAGAGCAAGATCGAATCACAGTCTCAGATGTAAGGATTATGGTGGTGATTTATGAAACTCCCTGACAATCTTTTGAAACCAAAGAACCACAAGTCTAATTAGTATTATAGATTTCATCAAAGTAGAAGGGTGAATAATCATCTATCTAAAGATTATAATTTACTTTCTTCATTAAAACAAATTTAAAATAGTTCAAACTATAATTAAAAACTAATGACAATTTCCTTGGTGAGGAGTAGAGCCTAAATTTGATGGCTATGAAACTGTCTTACATGAAAGGACATATTTTTCTCATACCATCAAAATTATATATATATACACACACACTACATGAAAGGACAGATTTTTCTAATACCATCAAAAATTTTGAACAATTATAATTGTATATATGTTTAATTTTATAGATTTTTCTTTCAAATAAGATATGATATAAAATTTAGATACAACCACAAATAGATAACCATCACAAAATATTTGGTTGCAGGCAGGGTTGGCCATCAATTCTAAGCCTAGAGAGGAGACATATATCTAGCTAATGATATGTCTCTATCTAAATCTAAAATAAAAGCTTAATGGATAACAGATTGACACAGTTCATCTCTAAAAAGCTTCTCTAAAAGGCTTCTCTAAACACATATCCACATATATGTGTGATGGGTTGTAGCACAGACAAGAAAACAAATAGATATTTCATATTTCATATTTCTTGGTAACAAAATCCTTTCTTATCACCACTTTCCTACAAATTTCTTGATACTAGCCCCATGTCACTTTATCACGGATGCAAAGGAAGTATGGGAAAATATATACATAAGCCTCCTATCAGAAACAGAGCTATGAAGCATTTTATCCTTTTGTTTTCCATGCTAGCTATCAAAACCACAGTGCCATTGCCCACACAAACCCATTACAAATGCGCAAACTACAGGCACCATGAAAATTTTAGCTTGAAAACTATAATACCAAACGACTAAGAAATAAAAACTTGCCACCTCACGGCCACTTAAGAACATAAAGGGCTAAGAAAGCTAGCACTCCTCTATGCACATAAAGAAAGACAAGATTACGGACATATCTCCCATTAGTAAAATATCCCACTTAATAAATGCAATGGATAGCCATTGCCACCAACCTCAGCCCCTTCCAAGGAAAAACAATAAGGGGACAAAAAATAAGATACCAATAATTATTAACATAATGCTCGGAAAGCTTCCCCTAGACGAACCACACAATAATAATGGTAATTGAAAACAAAGGTGGAAATATGAAAGATGGGTTGTAGCACAGACAAGAAAACAAATAGATATTTTAGGTATATGAACGATGGGTTGTAGCACAGACAAGAAAACAAAAAGATATTTTAGAAGGCTGTGATGAAATACCTTTCTGAACATCTTCCAACCGTCTCCATAGGGAGCCCACGCCATGTCCTGCATGTTGTAAGAGAAAAAAGTAGCCGATACATTGCTAATCCTGTTGGAGAAATTTATATCCAAAGTCTTTAAAAAGGCCTTTGCAGCAGCAGGGGTGTTGGCCACCACCATTTTAGAGGTACCCATTTTAAGATAGACTATTGGACCATATTTCCTTGACAGCTCTGTCAAAGCGACATGAGGCATTGAGCCCAGCAATGGCAAGCAGCCTAAAACAGGCCATCCTGATGGCCCAGGTGGAAGCTTCCTATTCTTGCTAAAAAGATAGCTAAATCCAATGTACAGACAAACCCATGAAAATCCCCACAGCAAAAACTCATGAATCAGACTCACTTCCATTGTATGATTCTCAAGGGATGGTGCAAATAACCAGAACTCCTACAATATGTCTTTATAGCATTTGTTGAGTTGACATTGCAGTGTTATGGTCTGGTGCACGTTGAATAGATTAACCCGAGTATTGACTGAGAATTGATAGAGAGGACAGGAAGCAGAGATGTCTAAACTGTGACATCGGTATTGGGTGGTATGAATTGCCATTCAGGGTGCAGATAGTCCATGGCTTTTATCTTCAAACAAACTGAGAATTGATAGAGAGGAGGACTGAAAGCAGAGATGGCAAAAACTGACATCAGTATGGGGTGTATGAATTTCCATTCAGGGTGCAGAAAGTCCATGGCTTTTATCTTCAAAGAAACTCTCCTCTCTTCTTGTACAAACCTGAAATTTAACATAATATTTTATTACATTTAATTGATAACAATTTAAAGATTTTTAATATATATCTAGGACAGGAAGCAGAGATGTCAAAAACTGTGACATCAGTATTGGGTGGTATGAATTGCCATTCAGGGTGCAGAAAGTCCATGGCTTTAATCTTCAAACAAACTCTCCTCTCGTCTTATACAAACCAGAAATTTAACATAATATTTTATTAGAATTAATTCATAACTATATATAATTAACATATCTATAATTCTGGTTGATACATATTCAACATGTTAATACTTTAGATATTTATTAATCTACACTTAAAAATTTCTATTTTAGATATGACAAACTTGAGTTCAAATTGTAGTGTTAAGGTCTGGTTGCACGTGGAATAGTTTAACCCAAGTATTGACTAAGAAATGATAGAGAGGACAGAAAGCAGAGATGCTAGAACTGTGACCTCAGTAGGTACTGGGTGGCATGAAGTATGAACTGCCATAAAGAAACATTCGTCTCTTCTAGAGATAAATGATTTCAAACTCAAACGCAAGAAACAAACATAAATTATTATAGGGAAATACTATCACATTTAGTTAAAAGGAGGATGGATAAAACCCCTCACGCCAAGCTTCCCCTTTTTCTTGCAACAACATTTGAATGCAGGAATTCAAAGGATGTGGTGGTGGCTACACCTACCTCATCAATTATTTACGCACATATCAGCTATTTGAGAGCAATGTTGTTGACATGATCCACGAAGAGATTTTGGGTATTGGAGATAGGAACTCTCACTGATTTGCCTATTTTCTTTGTCTATGATTTTAAGTTTCCCATTGCAAACTATTATTTTGGCATACTAGAGGCCAATTCATCAATACAAACCTCTCAATGCTCTCATAATTTTCAAGACGATCCCATCTTTCTAAGTACACCCAAGATCAAGTCACACTCAATATTGCTTTGATAGTATAATAGAACAACAGCTTCACAATTCTTGAATATTTATTTAACTCAAAGGTTATAATAATTTATGGCTTGAAATAAAGCTCAACAATTACTTGCAAATCTAGAATCTAACATGATAGGTTTAACAAGAACTAATTAACAACAAAATAAAGACTATTAATATATCTAATCTCTTATGGACACGTCTAAAATTCTTGTTGACACATATTCAACATGCAAATTATTTATTTATTCCTTATTTTATATTTTTAATCAAAATAATTATTAATTTGTTAAATCTAATATACCATCATTTTTAATTTTAAGAGCTACAAAATATTAATTACAATAAAAGTGGGGTCAAACTACTACAAACAAAAATAATTTGATCATTACATTATTATATATAGGATAGAACTAAAGAAAGACAAAGTGAAAAAAAATAAAAAAGAAGTGATTTGATAACTTTTTCATCTTAATTCAATAGAAAAAAAGATTAAAAAAAAATTATGAACTTTTATCCTTTACACTTAAAGTTGTTTTACTTAATGGATATATAACTCAATATTTATACATTTTAAATGTAAAATATAAAATTAAAAGTTTCACATACCATAAAGAATTAACACAAACATATTTACATATAATTCTAAATTGATTTATACTACTTTATATAGATAAAAATTAATAATATAAATTTTTTTGGTCAGGGTGAAGTTGTAGCTCACTCCTGATTATACTGATTTCAATTTGGCACACAACATTTATGAGGTTCCTCCAAAATTGGTTAAGACATTTGTCCTTTGTTGGTGTCTCAAAAATGAGCTTACCTCATTTTTTGAACATTTTCGATAGAATTATGCACCCATGGATCTCCATTAATTCAAGTTCATGTGCGCCAATTCCAAATCGTTATAGCGGCCATTCGTAAATTGGGCTAAATTTGGAAATTGTGATCTTTGCTTCTCCTCTTTTGTCGATGTTCGATCAAAAGAGCTTGGTCTCATTGTCAGACATTAGAAAAGAGTCTCTCAGTGCCTCTTTTGGCAGAAAATTCTTTTGTTTGGAGGACTTCACTAAATTTCCTCTTTTCCAATAGAAAATGACCCTTATAACAACAAAATTTAGCTCACTTTATAATTTTGAATAGCTTGTAACAAAATAATTCAAAGAATTTAATTAAAACTTAAATATCT
>VDFB02266056.1:0-25594 GCA_007258455.2 Sequoia sempervirens
ACTAAACAAAAAATGCAGGTTTGCGAAAAGCGATAGAAAATACGTGTATAGAATGGACAACCACTGTGCAATCCACAATCGTATCAACCAAAATTGATCGATGGCCTAAGAAAAGCTTAAACACGAGTTGTTTCACAACTGCAGCTATAACTCAATAGAAAATGAAGTTCGTGAAAGGAGATGAAAAATATGCATTAAAAATGCAAAACTATAGTTTTAAAATCCACAATCGTAGTTACCAAGTTTGATCGCCCACAAAAAATCAAACATGAGTGGTTTCGTAAATGTGGCTATAACTCAACGAAAAGTGAAGGTTCGCGAAAGGCGATAGAAAATACACGTACCAATTGGACAACTACTGTGCAATCCATAATCGAACCCACCAAATTTAATCGATGGCCCATGAAAATACAAATACGAGCGGTTTGCTAAATATGGCTATAAATCAACAAAAAATGAAATTGTGTGAAAAGCAATTAAAAATATGCGATAAAAATGCAAAACTACAGTACAATCCACGATTGTAGTAACGAAAGATGATCAATGTCCTATGAAAACACAAATTTGAGCGGTTTCCTAAATACGGCTATAACTCAATAAAAAATGATAGTTCGCAAAAGGCGATAGAAAATAGATGTACATAATGGACAATGACAATGCAATCCACAATCGTAGTCACCAAAATTGATCGATGGCCACAAAAACTCAAACAGGCTCGGTTTCCTAAGTGGGACTATAACTCAACAAAAAATGAAGGTTCATGAAAGGTAATCGAAAATACGCATATAGAATGCACAACGAAAGTGCAATCCACAATCATTGTGACCAACGTTGATCGATGGCCCACGAAAACTCAAACACAAGCGTTTTCCTAGATGTGCCTATAACTCAAAAAAAATGAAGGTTCCAGTGGTGATTAAAAATATGGTTACAGAATGCAGAACTATAGTACAATCCACAATCATAGTCACCAAAGTTGATTGATGGCCCATAAAAAGTCAAATTGGAGTGGTTTCCTTAATGCGGCTATAACTCAACAAAAATTGAAGGTTCACGAAAAGCGATAGAAAATACGTGTATGGAATGCACAACAATAGTGTAATCCACGTAGTCACCAAAATTGTCGACTGACCCACTTAAGAAAACTCAAATTTGTGTGGTTTCCCTATGTCTGCGGCTATAATTCAGCGAAAAATGAAGAAAGGTTCATGAAAGTGATAGAAAATACCGCATTATAGAATGCACAACTTTCTTGATGTAATCCACAAAGCGTACATGTAGTGACCACCGAAAAGTTGTCGATGGCCAGCGGCGAAACTCAAACGAATTTCGTAAATGCGGCTATAACTCAACAAAAAATGAAGGTTGACAAAAGACGATAGAAAATATAGGTACAAAACGGATATGTAGAATGCAATCCACAATCGTAGTCATCAAAGTTGATCAATGGCACACAAAAACTCAAACATGAGCAGTATCCTAAGTGCAGCTATAAATTAACGAAAAATGAAGGTTCACAAATGGAGATAGGAAATACGCATATAGAATGCATAGCTACAGTGTAATCCATAATCATAGTCACCAAAGTTGATCGATGGCCCACGAAAACTCAAACATAAGCGTTTTCCGAAATGCAGCTATAACTCAATTAAAAATGAAGGTTCGTGAAAGGCGATTAAAAATATGTGTACAAAATGTAAAACTATAGTACAATCCACAATCGTAGTCACCAATGTTGAGCGATGGTTGATAAAAATTCAAATATGAGCGGTTTCCTAAATGTAGCTATAACTCAAAAAAAAATCAAGGTACGCAATAGGCGATAGAAAATATGCTTATAGAATGCGCAAGTACAGTGTAATCCATGAGCGTAGTCACCAATGTTGATAAATGGTCCACAAAAACACAAACACGAGCGGTTTCATAAATGCAGCTATAACTAAAAAAAATGAAGGGTCGCAAAGGCAATAGTAATATGCGTACAAAATGGACAACTACAGTGCAATCCATAATCGTAGTCACCAAAGTTTATCGATGGCCCACGAAAACTCAAACATGACCGTTTTCCTAAATCTGGCTATAACTCATTAAAAAATGAAGGTTCGTGAAATGCGATTAAAAACATGCACACAAAATGTACAACTAGAGTACAATTTACAATCATAGTCACCAAAGTTGATTGATGGCCCATAAAAACTCAAACATGAGCGGTTTCCTAAGTGTAGTTATAAGTAAAAAAAATGAAGGTTCGCGAAAGCCGATAGAAAATACGTGTATAGAATGCACAACTACAGTGTAATCCACAATCGTTGTCACCAAATATGATAGATGGCCCACGAAAACACAAACTCGAGCGTTTCCATAAATGTGGGTATAACCCAACAAAAAGTGAAGGGTTATGAAAAGTGATACAAAATATGTGTACAAAATGCACAACTACAGTACAATCCACCGTCATAGTCACCAAAGTTGATTGATGGCCCAAAAAAACTCAAACATGAGCGGTTTCCTAAATGCAGCTATAACTCAATAAAAAAAGAAGGTTCTTGAAAGGAAATAGAAAATACGGATATAAAATGCACAACTATAGTATAATCATCAAGTGTAGTCACCAAAGGTGATCGATTGCCCAGGAAAACTCAACCACGAGTGGTTTCCTAAGTGTAGCTATAACTCGATGAAAAATGAAGGTTTGCGAAGGGCGGTAGAAAATACGTTTATAGAACACACAACTATAGAGAATCCACAATCATAGTCACGAAAGTTGATCGATGGTCAATGAAAACTCAAACACGAGCCTTTTCGTAAATGCGGCTACATCTACACAAAAAATGAAGGTTCCAGAAATGTGATTAAAAATATGCATGCAGAATGCACAACAATAGTATAACCCACAATCGTAGACACCAAAGTTGATTGATGGCCCACGAAAACTCAAACACAAATGGTTTCCTAAATGCAGTTATTACTCAGCAAAAAATTTAGGTTTACGAAAGGAAATAGAAAACACCCGTACAGAATGGACAATTACAGTGCAATCCACAATCGTAAGTATAGCTATAACTTAACGAAAAATGAAGGTTCGTGAACATGCGATAGAGAATACGTGTATAGAATGCACAACTACAATGTAATCCACAATCATAGTCACCCAAGTTGATCAATGGCCAACGAAAACTCAAACACGAGCATTTTCCTAAATATGACTATAACTCAACAAAAAATGAAGGTTCACGAAAGGCAATAGAAAATAAATTTATAGAATTCTTAACTACAATGTAATCCACAATCGCAGTCACCAAAGTTAATCGATGGCCCGCGAAAATGAAAACACGAGCGGTTTCCGAAAAGTGGATATAACTCAACAGAAAATCAACGTTCCTAAAAGGCAATTCAAAATATGCGTACAAAATGCACAACTATAGTACAATCCACCATAATAGTCACCAAAGTTGATCGATGGACCAAAAAAACTCAAACATGAGTGGTTTCCTAAATGCGTCTATAACTCAACAAAAAAAAGGGTTCACGAAAGGTGATAGAAACTACATGTATACAATGTACAACTATAGTATAATCCACAAGTGTATTCACCAAAGTTGAGCGATGGCCAACAAAAACTCAAATGAGAAATTTCCTAAATACGGCTATAACTTAATGAAAAATGTCGGTTTGGGAAAGGAGATAGAAAATACGCATATAGAATGGACAACTATTGTGCCATCCACAATCGTAGTAACCAAAGTTGATTAATGGCCCTTGAAATATTAAACATGAGCAGTTTCCTAAATACAGATATAACTCAATGAAAATCGAAGGTTTGCAAAAGGGGATGAAAAATACGCAAATAGAATTCACAACTATAGCGCAATCCACAATCGTAGTCACTAAAGTTGATCAATGGCCCATGAAAACTCAAACACGAGCGATTTTTAAAATGCATCTTTAACTCAACAAAAAATGAAGGTTCGCAAAAGGCTATAGAAAATACGTGTATAGAATTCAAAACTATAGTGTAATCCACAACTGTAGTCACCAAAGTTGACCGATGGCCCAAAAAAACTGAAACTCAAGTGGTTTCCTTAATTGTAGTCACCAAAGTTGACCAATGGCCCAAAAAAACTGAAACTCAAGTGGTTTCCTTAATTATAGTCACCAAAGTTGACCAATGACCCATGAAAACTCAAACACGAGCATTTTCCTAAGTGTGACTATAACTCAACAAAAAACTGAAGGTCCATGAACGGAGATTAAAAATATGTATACAGAGTGCAAAACAACAATAAAACCGACAATCGTATTCATCAAAGTTGAATGATGGTCCATAAAAACTCAAACATGAGCAGTTTCCTAAATGTGGCTATAAGTGAACAAAAAATGAACGTTCGTGAAAGGCGATAGAAACTACGTGTATAAAATGCACAACTACAATGTAATCCACAAGTATAGTCACAAAAGTTGATCGAGGCCCACCAAAACACAAACTTGAACGTTTTCTAAAATGCGGCTATAACTCAACAAAAAATGAAAGTTCACGAAAGACTATAGAGAATACATGTATAAAATGGACAAGTACGGTGCAATCCACAGTCGTAGTCACCAAAGTTAATCGATGGCCCATGAAAACTCAAACATCAGTGGTTTGCTAAGTACAATTATAAATCAACAAAAAATGAAGGTTGATGAAAGGAAATAGAAATACGCGTCTAGAATGCACAACTACAATATAATCCACAATTGTAGTCAACAAAGTTGATCGATCTCTCACTAAAACTCAAACACGAGCATTTTACTAAATGCAGCTATAACTCGAGAACAAATGAACGTTCACGAAACGCGATAGAAAATATGCATACATAATGGACAACTACTGTGCAATCCACAATCATAGTCACCAAAGTTGATTGATGGACCACAAATACTCAAACACAAGTGTTTTCCTAAATGCGGGTATAACTCAACGAAAAATGAAGGTTCGTGAAAGGCAATAGAAAATACGTGTACAGAATGGACAACTATCGTGCAATTGACAATCGTAGTCACCAAAGTTGATTGATGGCCCACGAAAGCACAAACACAAGAGTTTAACTAAATGCGTTTATAACTCAACAAGAAATGAAGGTTTGTGAAAGGCGATTAAAAATGAGTAGAAAGTGCACAACTATAGTACAATCCTCAATCGTAGTCACCAAAGTTGATCGATGGTCAAAAAAAACTCGAACATGAGAGCGGTTTCGTAAATGCGGCTACATCTCAACAGAAAATTAAGGTTTGCAGAAGGCAATAAAAAATACGCGTATAGAGTGCTCAACTATAGCATAATCCATGAACATAGTCACCAAAGTTGATAGATGGTCCATGAAAACTCAAGCACAAGTGGTTTCATAAATGCGGCTATAACTCTATAAAAAATGAAGGTTTCATGAAAGGCGATAGAAAATATGTATACAAAATGGACAACTATAGTGTAATCCACAATCGTAGTCACCAAAGTTGATCGATGCCCTATGAAAACTGAAAGATGAGTGGTTTTCAAAATGCGGCGATAAATCAAGGAAAAATGAAGGTTCACAAAACGTGATAGAAAATACACGTATAGATTAGACAACTATAGTTCAATCAACAATTGTAGTCACCAAAATTGATTAATGGCCCATGAAATCTCAAATACGAGCAGTTTCCTAAGTACAGCTATAACTCAACAAAAATTGAAGGTTTGTGAAAGGTGATTAAAGAATATGCGTACAGAATGCATAACTATAGTATAATACACAATCGTAGTCACCAAAGTTGATCGATGGCCCACGAAAACTCAATCTCAATTTTTTTCGTAAATACGGCTATAATGCAACAAAAAATAAAGGTTCACAAAAGGCACTAGAAAATAAGTGTACCAAATGCACATGTATAATGCAATCCACAATCGTAGCCACCAAAGTTGGCCGATGGCCCATGAAAACTTGAACACAAGCAGTTTCCTAAGTGCGGCTATAACTCAACGAAAAATGAAGGTTCGCAAAAGGCTAAAGAAAGTACGAATATAGAATGCACAACTATAGTATAATCCACAATCGTAGTCACCGAAGTTGATGGATGGCGCACGAAAACTTCAACACGAGCGTTTTCCTAAATGCTGCTATAACTAAAAAAATGAAGGTTCATGAAAGGCGATTAAAAATATGCGTTGAAAATGCACAACTATAGTACAATCCACAATCGTAGTCACCAATGTTGATTGATGACCAACAAAAACTCAAACCTGAGCGGTTTCCTAAATGCGGCTATAGCTCAACAAAAAATTAATGTTCACGAATAGCGATTGAAAATATGTGTTAGAATACACAACTACAGTGTAATCCACAATCGTAGTCACCAAAGTTGATCGATGGCCCATGAAAACTCAAACACGAGCGGTTTCCTAAATGCATTTGTAACTAAACAAAAAATGAAGGTTCACGAAAGGTGATAGAAAATACATGTACATAATGGACAACTACAATGCAACCCACAATTGTAGTCACCAAAGTTGATCGATAGCCCACGAACAGTTAAAGACGGGCGGTTTCCTAAGTGCACCTATAACTTAACGAAAAATGAAGGTTCACGTAAGGCTATAGAAAATATGTGTATAGAATGCACTACATTGTAATTTGCGAGCGTAGTCACCAAAGTTGATCGATGTCCCACGAAAACACAAGCTCGAGCGGTTTCCTAAATGTGGCTATAACTAATAAAAAAAAGAAGGTTCACGTAAGGTGAGAGAAAACACTCGTACATAATGGACAACTACAGAGCAATTCACAATCGTAGTCACCAAGGTTGATCGATGGCCCTCGAAAACTCAAACACAAGAAGTTTTCTAACTCAACAAAAAAGGAAAGTTCACGAAAGGTGATGGAATATACGGGTATAGAATGCACAACTACAGTGCAATCGACAATCGTAGTCACAAAAGTTGATTGATGGCACAATAAAATACAAGCCGGCCCGGTTTCCTAAATGTGGCTATCACTCCAATAAAAAATAAAAGGTTCGCGAAAATTAGAATATATCATTATAGAATGTACAATTATATTGTAATCCACACTCATAGTCACAATCCATAATCGTAGTCACTAGAGTTGATCAATAGCCCAGAAAAACTCAAACTCAAGAGGTTTCCTAAATATGGCTATAACTCATCAAAAAATGAAGGTTTGTGAAAGGTGATAGAAAATACACATACACATGGCCCACAAAAACTCAAACACGAGCATTTTCCTAATTGCAGCTATAACTAAAAAAAAATTAAGGTACATGAAAGGCGATTAAAAATATACGTAAAGAATACACAACGACAGTACAATCCACAATCATAGTCACCAAAGTTGATTTATGGCTTACAAAAAATCAAACATGAGCGGTTTCCTAAATACCCATATAACTCAACAAAAAATGAAGGTTCGCGAAAGGTGATAGAAAATACGCGTATAGAGTAGACAACTACAGTACAATCCACAATCATAGTAACCAAAGTGGATCGATGACTCACGAAAACTCAAACATGAGCGGTTTCCTAAGTGCGGCTATATAACTCAATGAAAAATGAAGATTCGTTAAGGTGATAGAAAATAGACGTATAGAATGCAGTACTAAAGTGTAATCCACAATCACAGTCAGCAAAGTTGATCGATGGTCCATGAAAACTCGAATACGAGAGTTTTCCAAAATGCGGCTATACCTTAACAAAAAATTAAGGTTCGTCAAAGGCCATTAAAATTATGCGTACATAATACACAACTACAGTATAATCCACAATCGTAGTCACCAAAGTTGATTGATGGCCCACAAAAACTCAAACCTAAGCGGTTTCCAATATGTGGCTATAATTCAACAAAAAATGAAGGTTCGCAAAAGGCGATAGAAAATACGCATATAGAATGCATAGCTACAATTTAATCCACAAGCATAGTCACTAAAGTCGATTGATGGCCCAGAAAAACTCATACACGATCGGTTTCCTAAATGCGGCTATAACTCAACAAAAAAAAAAGGTTCGCGTAAGGCGATAGAAAATTAGCCTTCATAATACACAACTACAGTGCAATCCACAATCGTTGTCACCAAATTTAATAGATGGCACACGAAAACTCAAACACGAGGTTTCCTAAATGTGGCTATAATCAACAAAAAATGAAGGTTCACGAAAGGTGATAGAAACTACACGTACAAAATGGACAACTATAGTGCAATCCATAATCGTAGTCACCAAACTTGATCAATGGCCTACAAAAACTCAAACATTAGCGGTTTCCTAAAAGCGGCTATAACTCAATAAAAAATGAAGGTTCTTGAAAGGTGATTGAAAATACGTGTATAAAATGCATAACTACAATGTAATCCACAAGCGTAGTCACCAAACTTTATCGATGGCCCACAAAAACTAAAACACAAGCGATTTCTTAAATGCCACTATAACTCAACATAAAATGAAGGTTCGCGAAATGCGATAGAAAATTAGTGTTCATAATGCATAACTACAGTACAATCCACAATCGTAGTCACCAAAGTTGGTCGATGGCCCACAAAAACTCAAACACGAGCGGTTTGGTAAATGCAGCTATAACTCAATGAAAAATAAAGGTTTGCAAAAGGGGATATAAAATATGCATATATAATAGAAAACTACAGTACATAATCCACAATCGTAGTCACCAAAGTTGATCGATGGCCCATAAAAACTCAAATATGAGTGGTTTCATAAATACGGCTATAACTCAAAGAAAAATGAAGGTTCTTGAAAGGCAATAGAAAATACGTGTATAGAATGGACAACTATTGTTCCATCGACAATCATAGTCATCGAGGTTGACCGACGGCCCACAAAAACTCAAAGACGAGCGATATCCTAGGTGCGGCTATAATTGAAGAAAAATGAAGGTTCTCGAAAGGCAATACAATCCACAATCGTAGTCACCAAAATCGATCGATGGCCTATGAAAACTCAAACATGAGTGGTTTCCTAAATGTAGCTATAAATCAATAAAAAATGAATGTTCACGAAATGCGATAGAAAATACATGTACAAAATGGAAAACTATAGTGCAATCCAAAATCGTAGTCACCAATGTTGATCAATGGCCTACGAAAAGTCAAACACGAGCGGTTTGTTAAATGTAGCTATAACTCAACGAAAATTAAGGATCGTGAAAGGTGATAGAAAATACGACTATAGAAGTCACAACTACAGTGCAATCCACAATCGTAGTTAACAAAGTTGATAGACGGCCCACAAAAATTGAAACACGTGCGGGTTTCCTAAATGCGGCTATAACTCAACAAAAAATGAAGGTTCGTGAAATGCAATTAAAAATATGCGTACAAAATGCACAACTATAGTACAATCCACAATTGTAGTCATCATAGTTGATTGATGGCCTATGGAAACTAAAATATGAGTGATTTCATAAATATTGCTATAATTCAACAAAAAAATAAGGTTTGTGAGAAGTTTATTAAAAAATATAAGGCATGCAAAATGCATAGCTACAGTGGCCAATCCACAATCTGAATCACCAAAGTTGATCATCACCGGCCCATGAAAACTCAAAATCGAGCGGTTTTCTAAATGCGGCTATAACTCAACAAAAAATGAAGGTTCATGAAAGGCGATAGAAAATACGTGTAGAGAATGGAGAACGACAGTGCAATCCACAATCGTAGTCACCAATGTTGATCGATGGCGCACAAAAACTTAAACATGAGCGTTCTCCTAAATGCGGCTATTATTAAACAAAAGATGAAGTTTTGTGAACGGCAATTAAAAATATGCATACAAAATGCACAACTAGAGTACAATCGACAATCGTAGTCACCAAAGTTCATTGATGGCCCACAAAAACTCAAATATGAGCAGTTTCCTAAATGCATCTATAATTCAAGAAAAAATGAAGCTTTGCGAAAGGCGATAGAAAATATGCACATAGAATGCACAACTACAATGTAATCCACAAACGTAGTCATTTAAGTTGATGAATGGCCCACAAAAACTCAAACACGAGCAATTTCCTAAATGTGGCTATAACTCAACAAAAAATGAAGGTTCGCGAAAGGTGATAGAAAATACGCGTACAGAATGTACAACTATAATGTAATCCACAATCGTAGTCACCAAAGTTGAACGATGGCCCACAAAAACTGAAAAATGATTGTCATTTAAGAAAACACTCCTGTTTGTGTTTTTGTGGCCCATCAATCAAATTTGTTGACTAGGATTATGGATTGTACTAGTTGTGCATTATGTATGCATATTTTTTATCGCCTTACACGAACCTTCATTTTCTGTTTACTTATAGCCATATTTAGGATAAACATTGGTGACTACGATTGTGGATTACATCATAGTTGTGCATTATATATGCATATTTTCTATCGCTTTTCGTGAACCTTCATGTTTCGTTGAGTTATAGCCGCAAAAAGAAAACCGCTTGTGTTTGAGTTTTCGTGCACCATTGATCAATTTTTTTGACTATGATTGTGGACTATTGTTGTCCATTCTGTACACGTATTTTCTCTTGCCTTTCGTAAACCTTCATTTTTTTTTGAGTTATAGCTGAATTTAGGAAACCGCTTGACTTTGAGTTTTCATGGGCCATCGATCAACTTTGGTGACTACGCTTGTGGATTACACTATTGTTGTGCATTCTATACTTGTAATTTTTATCGTCTTTCGTGAACCTTCATTTTTTTGTAAGTTATAGCAGAATTTAGGAAACCGCTTGTGTTTGAGTTTTCATAGGCCATGGATCAACTTTGATGACTACGATTGTGGATTGTACTATAGTTGTCCATTCTGTACGCACATTTTCTTATCTCATTTCTAACGCTCATTTTTTGTTGAGTTATAGCCATATTAAGGAAACCACTCGTGTTTGAGTTTTCATGGGCCATCGATTAGCTTTTGTGACTACACTTGTGGAATACACTGTAGTTGTGCATTCTATATGTGTATTTTCTATCACCTTTTGCGAACCTTCATTTTTCATTGAGTTATAGCCGCACTTAGGAGACCGTGTTTAATTTTTCTTGGGCGATCCATCAACTTTGGTGACTACGATTCTAGATTGCACTGTAGTTGTCCATTTTGTACATGTATTTTCTATTGCCATTCATGAACCTTCTTTTTTTGTTGAGTGAAAAATTAGTTTTTCGAATAAAGGATGATCTAGGTCTACTTAGAACGATTCTATTGTTGAGGGGTTTTTGCATGTTGGTGAAAAACTAGTTTTTCGAACAAAGGATGATTTGGATCTACTTAGAATCACATTTTGTAAAAAACCCATTTTTTGGATTTTTCAAAAAAAGATTCAAAAAAAATTCCTCTCTTACCTATTGCTTCTAGTTTTTTTAAAAATCTATCTATTTCAAGAACAACTTATTTTTTCAAAAAAAGAAACGATCTAAATCTTTTCAATGAACGAGCACTTATAAAACCCATATTTTTGAATTTCCCAACAAAAATTGTTCTGTAGATTCTATTTTTGAGGGGTTTGCATGTTGGTGAAAACTTTGTTTTTCGAAAAAAGGACGATCTGTGTCTACTTAAAATGACATTCTCTACCAAACCGATTTCTTAGGTTTTTCATAAAAAGATTCAATAAATTTACCTTTGTTACCTCTATTGCTTCTACTTTTCAAAAAAATCTATCTTTTTCAAGAATAACTTATTTTTTCAAAAAGAGACAATCTAGGTCCCTTTATAAGCACACGAGCACCTATAAAAATCATATTTTGATTTTCCCAAAAAAAATAAATCATAGATTCTATTTTTGATGGGTTCTTGCATGTTGTTGAAAAATTAGTTTTTCTAAAAGAGGACGATCTAGGTTTACTCAAAACGACATTCTCTAAAAAACCCATTTATTAGATTTTTCATTAAAAGATTCAAAAAAATTTCCTTTGTTACCTCCACTACTTCTACTTTTCAAAAAAATATTTTCAAGTACTTATTTTCTCAAAAAATGGATGATCTGTGTCTCTTTAGAACATGAGTCGTTTGCTAAATGAGGCTTTAACTCAACAAAAAATGAAAGTTTGTGAAAGGCGAAAGAAAATACGCGTAAAGAATAGCCCAAAAAAACTCAAACACAAGCAATTTCCTATATGTGGCTATAAAAAAAAATTGAAGGTTTGCGAAAGTCGATAGAGAAAACACGTATAGAATTGCACAACTACAGTTTAATCCACAAACAAAGTCACCAAAGTTGATCGATGGCCCACAAAAACTCAAACTCTCACGGTTTCCTAAATGAGGCAATAACTCATCAAAAAATGAAGGTTCGCGAAAAGTGAGAAAATACACGTAGAGAATGGACAACTACACTACAATCCACAATCGTTGCCACGAAAGTTGACTGATGGCCCACAAAAATTCAAATACAAGCGATTTCCTAAGTGCAGCTCTAACTCAACGAAAAATGAAGGTTCGTGAATAGCGATAGAAAATATGCATATAGAATGCATAACTATTGTGTAATGCAAAATCTTAGCCACCAAATCTGATCAAAGTTGATCGATGGCCCATGAAAACTCAAACACAAGCATTTTCCTTAAATGCGGGTATAACATAACAAAAAATGAAGGTTCACAATAGTCAATAAAAAATTTGCATATAGAATGCACAAATACTATGTAATCCACATGCGTAGTTATCAAAGTTCATTGATGGCCTACAGAAACTAAACTCCAGCAGTTTCCTAAATGCAGATATAACTCAACAAAAAATAAAGGTTTGAGAAAACCGATAGAAAATACACATATAGAATCGACAACTACAATGCAATCTATAATCATAGTCACCAAACTTGATTGATGGCCCACGAAAACTCAAACACAAGCAGTTTCCTAAGTGCAACTATAACTCAATGAAAAATGAAGGTTCGCGAAAGGCGATAGAAAATACTTGTATAAAATGCACAACTATAGTGTAATCCACAATCGTAGTCACCAAAGCTGATTGATGGCCAACAAAAATTCAAACACGAGCGTTTTCTGAAATGCGGCTATAACTCAACGAAAAATTAAGGTTCATGAAAGGCGATTCAAAATACGTGTACAAAATGTACAACTACAGTACAATCCACAATCGTATTCACGAAACTTAATCAATGGCCCACAAAAACCCAAACACGAGGGGTTTCCTAAATGAGCCTATAACACAACAAAAAATGAAGGTTCACGAAAGGTGATAAAAAATACACGTTAAAAATGGACAACTACAGTGCAATCCACTATTGTAGTCGCCAAGGATGATTGATGGGCCATGAAAAACTCAAACACGAGCAGTTTGCTAAGTTTGGCTATAACTCAACGAAAAATGACGGTTCGCGAAAGGCAATGCAAAACTACAGTGCAATCCACAATCATAGTCACCAAAGTTGATCTATTGCCTTTCGAGAACCTTCATTTTTTGTTGAGTTATAGCTGCATTTAGGAAACTGCTCACGTTTGAGTTTTCGTGGGCCATCCATCAACTTTGGTGACTATACTTTTGGATTACAAGAAGAACTTTCTTGAAAGGTGATCAAAAATATGCGTACAAAATGCACAGCTATAATACAATCCACAATCGTAGCCAGCAAAGTCAATTGATTGGCCCAGAAAAAACTCAGCCATGAACAGTTTCCTATATGCGGCTATAACTCATCAACAAATAAGGGTTCATGAAATGCGATAGAAAATACACGTATTTAATGCAGAACTATAGTGTAATCCACAAGTGTAGTCACCAAAGTTGATTGATGGCCCACGAAAACTCAAACTCGAGCGGTTTACTAAATGCAGCTATAAGTCAACAAAAAATAAGGTTCACAAAAGGCAATAGAAAATATGTGTACATAATGGACAACTGCAACGCAATCCATATTGTAGTCAACAAAGTTGATCGATGGCCCATGAAAACCCAAACACGAGCGGTTTGCTAAGTGCGGATGTAACTCAATGAAAAATGAAGGTTCGTGAAAGGCAATAGAAAATAAGTGTATAGAATGAACAACTACAGTGTAATCCAAAATCGTAGTTACCAAAATTGATTGATGGCCCACAAAAACTCAAATATGAGCTATTTCCTAAATGCGGGCATAACTCAACAAAAAATAAAGGTTCGCGAAATGATATAGAAAATACGATGATAGAATGGACAATTACAATGTAATCTAAAAGTGTAGTCACCAAAGTTGATCGATGTCCCACGAAAACTCAAACTCAACCAGTTTCTTAAATGCGGCTCTAACTAAAAAAAAAATGAAGGTTCACGAAAGTCGATAGAATATACATGTATAGAATGCACAACTATAGTGTTATCCACAATGACAGTCACCAAAGTTGGTTGATGGCCCACGAAAACTCAAACACGAGTAGTTTCCTAAATGCGACTATAACACAACAAAAAACAAAAGTTCACGAAAGGTGATAGAAAATACGCGTACAGAATGAACAACTACAATGCAATCTACAATCGTAGTCATCAAAGTTGATCAATGGCCCACGAAAACCCAGACATGAGTTATTTCCTAAATACGGCTATAAATTAAAAAAAATTAAGGTTCACGAAAAATGATAATAATTACACGTATAGAATGCACAACTATAGTGTAATCCGCAAATGTAGTCATCAAAGTTGATCAATGGCGCACGAAAACTCAAGCTTGAGTGGTTTCCTAAATGCGGTATAACTCAACAAAAAATGAAGGCTCACGATAGGCGATATAAAATACATGTACAGAAAGGAGAACTAGAGTGGAATCCACAATAAAAGAAAAATCAAGGTTCACAAAAGGCGATAGAATATATGCATATAAAATGTATAACTATAGTGTAATCCATAATCGTAATCACCAAACTTGATCAATAGCCCACGAAAAGTCAAACATGAGCATTTTCCTAAATACGGCTATAACTTAACAAAAAATGAATGTTCGTGAAAGGTGATTAAAAATTTGAATAAAGAATGCACAACTAGAGAGTATAATCCATAATCGTAGTCACCAAAGTTGATTGATGGCCCACAAAAAATGAAGGTTCACAAAGAGCAATAGAAAATATGCTTATAGAATGCACAACTACGGTGTAATCCATAAGCGTAGTCACCAAAGTTTTTCAATAGCCCACAAAAACTCAAACTCAAGTGTTTTCCTAAATGCGGCTATAACTTAACAAAAAGAGAAGGTTCACAAAAGGCAATAGAAAATACACGTATAGGATGGACAACTACAGTGCAATCCAAAATCATAGTCACCAAAGTTGATCGATGGCCCACGAAAAATCAAACACGAATGGTTTCCTAAATGCAGCTATAACTGAATGAAAAATGAATGTTCCTGAAAGACAATAGAAAATATGCATACAAAATACTTGTACAAATATAGTGTAATAAAAAACCATAGTCACCAAAGTTGAACGATGGCCCATAAAAACTCAAACATGAGAATTCTTCCAAATGTGGCTATAACTCAACAAAAAATGAACGTTCGTGAAAGGCGATTAAAACTATACTTAGAAAATGCACAACTAGAGTACAATCCACAATCGTAGCCACCAAAGTTGATCGATGGCCATCGAAAACACATACTCAAGTTGTTTCCCAAATGCGCCTATAACTCAACAAAAAATTAAGGTTCATGAAAAAGAATACATGTATAGAATGTACAACTACAGTGTAAACCACAAATGTATTCACCAAGGTTGATTGAAGGCCCATAAAAACTCAAACTCGAGCAGTTTCCTAAATGTGGCTATAACTCAACAAAAAATGAAGGTTCGTGAAAGGCGATAGAAAATACACATAGACAATGGACAACTATAGACCAAATCCACAATTATAGTCACCATATATTATCAATGGCAAATGAAAACTCAAAAAATGAAGGTTCGCAAAAGGCGATATAAAATAAGCATATAGAATGCACAAGTATAGTTTAATCCACAAGCGTATTCACCAAGGTTGATCGATGGCCCACGAAAACTCAAACTCGAGCGGTTTCCTAAATGTGGCTATAACTCAACAAAAAATGAAGGTTCACGAAAGGTGGTAGAAAATACATGTAGACAATGGACAACTACAATGCAATCCACAATCATAGTCACCAAAGTTTATCGATGGCCAACGAAAACTCAAAAAGTGAAGGTTCGCAAAAGGCGATAGAAAATAAGCATACAAAATGCACAACTATAGTGTAATCCACAAGCGTAGTCACCAAAGTTGATCAATGGACCATAAAAACTCAAACTCGAGCGGTTTCCTAAATGCGGCTATAAATCAAGAAAAATTTGAAGGTTCGTGAAAGGCGATAGAAAATACGTGTATGGAATGCACACTATAGTGCAATCCATAATCGTAGTCACCAAAGTTGATCGATGGCCCATGAAAAACTAAAACATGTGCGTTTTTACTAATGCAGCTATAATTCAACAAAAACTAAAGGTTCCTAAAAGGAAATTAAAAATATGCGTATAGAATGGACAACTACATTACAATCCACAATTGTAGTCACCAAAGCTGATTGATGGCCCCAAAAAACTAAAACATGAGCCGTTTTCGAAATGCGGCAATAACTTAGTAAAAAAGGAAGGTTCACAAAAGGGAATATAAAATACGTCTATAGAATGCACAACTACAGTGTAATCAACTATCATAGACACTAAAGTTGATTGATGGCCCACCAAAACTCAAACACAAGCAGTTTCCTAAATGCAGCTGTAATTCAACAAAAAATCAAGGTTCGTGATAGAAAATACATGTATAGAATGCACAACTATAGTGTAATCCACAAGCGTAGTCACCAAAATTGATCAATGGCCCATGAAAGCTCAAACTCGAGCAGTTTCTTAAATGCACCTATAACTCAACAAAAAGTGAAGGTTCGTGAAAGGTGATAAAAAAATAAACGTACAGAATGGACAACCTTAGTGCAAAATAGCCCACAAAAACTCAAACATGAGAGTTTCCTAATTATGGCTATAACTCAACAAAAAATGGAGGTTTGTGAAACGCGATATAAAATACGCATATAGAATGAGCAACTAAAGTGTAATCCACAAGATTAGTTAGCAACATTGATCGATCGCCCATCAAAACTCCAACTGAAGCGGTTTCCCAAATGAGGCTATAAATTCATAAAAATTGAAGGTTCAAGAAAGGCGATTGAAAATATGTGTATAGAATGGACAACTACAGTGCACTCCACAATCATAGTCACCAAAGTTGATCGATGGCCCATAAAAACTAAAACATGAGCGGTTTCCTATGTGCAGCTATAACTCAACAAAAAATGAAGGTTTGCGAAATGTGACAAAAAATATGAGTAAATAATTCACAAGTATAGTGCAATCCACAATCGTACTCACCAAAGTTGATATGGGCCACGAAAACTCAAACACGACCGTTTTCTATAATGCGGCTATTACTCAGGGAAAAATGAAGGTTCGTGAAAGGTATTTAAAAATATGCATATAGAATGCACAACTACAGTACAATCCACAATTGTAGTCACCAAAGTTGATTGATAGCCCACAAAAACTCAAACATGAGCGATTTCCTTAATGTTGCTATAAGTCAACAAAAATTGAAGGTTCACAAAAGGCTAAATACGTGTATAAAATGCACAACTATAGTCTAATCCACAAGTGTAGTCACAAAAGTTGATCGATTGCCCACAAAAACTCAAACACGAGCGTTTTCTTAAATGTTGCTATAACTCAACAAAAAAAGAAGTTCATGAAAGATGATTAAAAATATACGTACAGAACGCACAACTGCAGTACAATCTAGAATCTTAGTCACCAAAGTTGATTGATGGCCCACAAAATTTGATGCAGCTATAACTCAACAAAAAATGAAGGTTCGCAAAAGGCGAAAGAAAATATACGTATAGAATGCACAATTATAGTGTAATCCACAAGTGTAATCACCAAAGTTGATCGATGGCCCACAAAAACTAAAAGACGAGCGGTTTCCTAAATGCGACAATAATTCAACAAAAAATGAAGATTCACGGAAGGCTATAGAAAATTAGCGTTCATAATGCACAACTTCAATGCAATCCACAACGTAGTCATTAAACACAAGTGGTTTCCTAAATGCGGATATAACTAAACAAAAAAGGAAGGTTCAAGAAAGGCAATATAAAATATGCGTACAATGACCCACGAAAACTCAAACACGAGCGGTTTCTTAAATGCAGATATAACTCAACAAAAAAGGAAGGTTCAAGAAAGGCAATACAAAATACGAGTACAGAATGGACAACTACATTGCAATCCACAATCCTAGTAATAAAAAATGGTCGATGGCCCATGAAAACTCAAACACAAGTGATTTGCTAAGTGCTGCTATAACTTAACGAAAAATGAAGGTTCCCGAAAGGAAATAGGAAATACGCATATAGAATGCACAACTACAGTGTAATCCATGATCGTATTTACCAAAGGTGATCGACAAACCATGAAAACTCAAACATAAGCGTTTTCCTAAATGCGGCTATCACTCAACAAAAAATGAAGGTTCGTGAAAGGTGATTAAAAATATGCGTATATAATGCATAACTATAGTACAATCCATAATCGAAGTCACCAAAGTTGATGATTGCCCACAAAAACTAAAAAATGAGTAGTTTCGTAAATGTAGCTTTAACTCAACATAAAATGAAGCTTTGCAAAACCCGATAGAAGATACATGTAGAGAATGGACAACTATAATGAAATCCACAATCGTAGTCACCAAAGTTGATTGATGGCCCATGAAAACTCAAACATGTGCGGTTCCCTAAATGCACCTTGAACTCAACGAAAAATGAAGATTCATGAAAGGCGGTAGAGAATACGCATATATAATGCACAAATACAATGTAATCCACAATCGTAGTCACCAAAATTGATCCGACGCCCACGAAATCTCAAAGACGAGCATTTTCCTAAATGGGGTATAACTCAACAAAAAATGAAGGTTCATGAAAAGTGATTTGAAATATGCGTACAAAATGTACAACTATAGTATAGTCCACAATCATAGTCACCAAAGTTGATTGATGGCCAATAAAAACTCAAACATGATTGGTTTCCTAAATGCGGTTATAACTTGACAAAAAATGAAGGTTCGCGAAAAGCAATAGAAAATACACGTACAGTATGGACAAGTATAGTGCATTCCACAATCGTAGTCACCAAAGCTCATCAATGGCCCACAAAAACTCAAACACGAGCAGTTTCCTAAGTGCGGCTATAGCTCAATGAAAAATGAAGGTTTGAGAAAGGTGATAAAGAATACGCGTATAGAATGCACAACTACAGTGTAACCCACAATCGTACTCACGAAAGTTCATCGATGGCCCATGAAAACTCAAACATGAGCATTTTCCTAAATGCAGCTATCACTCAACAAAAAATGAAGGTTCGTGAAAGGTGATTAAAAATATGCGTACAAAATGCACAACTACCGTACAATGCACAATCGTAGTCACCAAAGTTGATTAATGGCTCGCAAAAACTCAAATATTAGCGGTTTTCTAAATGTAGCTATAACTCAACAATAAATGGAGGTTCACAAAATTCGAGAGAAATTACGTGTATAGAATGCACAATTACAGTGTAATCCATATGCATAGTCACCAAAGTTGATCGATTGTGGATTGCACTGTAGTTGTGCATTTTGCTGCATATTTTTAATTGCCTTTCACGAACCTTCATTTTTTGTTGGGTTATAGCCGCATTTAGGAAAACGCTCGTGTGTGAGTTTTTGTGGGCCGTAGATCACCTTTGGTGACCATGATTGTGGATTACACTGTAGTTGTGCATTTTATATGGGTATTTTCTATTGCCTTTCGTGAACCTTCATTTTTCGTTGAGTTATAGCAGCACTTTGGAAATCAATTGTGTTTGAGTTTTCTTGGGCCATTGATCAACTTTGATTACTACGATTGTGGATTGCAATGTAGTTGTCCATTCTATATGGGTATTTTGCATCGCCTTACTTGAACCTTCCTTTTTTGTTGAGTTATAGTATGATCTAGGTTTACTCAGAATGACATTATCTATAAAACCCATTTCTTAGGTTTTTCATAAAAAGATTGAAAAAATTTACCTCTGTGTAACTCCACTGCTTCTACTTTTCAAAAAAATCTATCTTTTTCAAGATTAACTTATTTTTCAAAAAACGGATGATCTGGGTTCTTGCATGTTGTTGAAAAATTAGTTTTTCGAAAATAAGATGATATGGGTCTCCTCAGAACAACCTTCTCTACAAAACCCATTTCTCTAATTTTTCATCAAAACATTCAAAAAATTTGCCTCCGTTACCTCTACTACTTCTACTTTTCAAAACAAATCTTTTTCAAGAAAAACTTATTTTATGAAAAAATAGACGTTCCGTGTCTTTTTACAACACGAGTGGTTTCTTAAATGTGGCTATAACTCAACGAAAAGTGAAGGTTAGTGAAAGGTAATAGAAAATACGCTTACAGAATGAACAACTACATTGCAATCCACAATTGTAGTCACCAAAGTTGATCGATGGCCCGCGAAAACTCGAACACTAGCGGTTTCCTAAGTGTGGCTATAACTCAACAAAAAATGAAGGCTCGCAAAAGGTGATAGAAAATAAGTGTATTGAATGAATAACTACAATGTGATCGACAATCGTAGTCACCGAAGTTGATTGATGACCCAAGAAAACTCAAATACGAGCAGTTTCCTAAATGCGGCTGCAACTAAAAAAGAAATGAAGCTTCATAAAAAGTGATAGAAAATACACTTACAAAATGCACAACTATAGTGCAATCCACAATCGTAGTCACCAAAGTTGATCAATGGCCCACGAAAACTCAAACACAAGCGATTTCCTAAATACTGTGACTCAGCAAAAAATGAAGGTTCGTGAAAGGCGATAGAAAATACACATATATAATGCACAACTACAGTGTAATCCACAAGCGTAGTCACAACAGTTGATTGATGGCCCATGAAAACTCAAAGTCGAGCAGTTTCCTAAATGCAGCTATAACTCAACAAAAAAAGAAGGTTCACAATAGGTGGTAGAAAATTAATGTACATAATCGACAATTTCAGTGTAATCCACAATTGTAGTCACCAATGTTGAACAATGGCCCATGAAAACTGATACACGAGTCATTTCCAAAGTGCAGTTATAACTCATAGAAATATGAATATTCGCGAAAGGCGACAGAAAATACACATGTAGAATCCACAACTATAGTGTACCACAATCATACTTACCAAAGTTGTTCGATGGCCCATGAAAAATCAAACATGAGCGTTTTCCTAAATGCGGCTATAACTCAACAAAATATGAAGGTTCATGAAAGGCGATTAAAAATATGAGTACATAATGCACAACTATAGTACAATCCACAATCGTTGCCACCAATTTGGTTGATGACCCACAAAAACTCAAACTCGAGCAATTTCCTAAATGCTGCCATAACTCAACAAAAAATGAAGTTCACGAAAGGGGATAGAAAATACACGTACAAAGTGGAAAACTACAGTTGAATAAGCAATAGTTGTCACCTAAGTTGATTGATGACTAACGAAAACTCAAACATGAGCAGTTTCCTAAGTGTAGTTATAACTCAATGAAAAATGAAGGTTTGCGAAATTCGATAGAAAATACGCATATAGAATGCACAGGTAAAGTATAATCCACAATCGTAGTTACCAAAGTTGATCGATGACCCACAAAGAGTCAAACACAAGTGTTTTCTTAAATGCGACTATAACTCAACAAAAAATGAAGGTTCGTGAAAGGCGATTAAAAATATGCGTACGAAATGCACAACTACAATGTAATCCATAATCCTTGTCACCAAAGTTGATTGATGGCCAACAAAAACTCAAACATGAGTGGTTTCCTAAATGCGGCTATAACTCAGCAAAAAATGAAGATTTGTGAAAGGTGATAGAAAATACGTGTATAAATTGCACAACTACAGTGTAATTCACAAGCATAGTCACCGAAGTTGACCGATGGCCCACAAAAACTCAAACTCAAGTGGTCTGCTAAAAGCGGCTATAACTTAAAAAAAAGTGAAGCTTCGCAAAAATGCGATAGAAAATAAACGTAGATAATCTAAAAGTATAGTGCAATCCACAATTGTAATCACCAAAGTTGATCAGTGGCTACAAAAACTCAAACATGAGTGGTTTCCAAAATGCGGCTATAACTTACCAAAAAAGAAGGTTTGCGAAAGGAGATAGAAAATACTCGTATAGAATGAAACCATATAGTGTTATAAATAAGCGTAGTCACCAAAGTTGATTGGCCCACAAAAAATTAAACTTGAGCGGTTTCCTAAATGCGGCTACAACTGAACAAAAAATGAAGGTTCATGAAAGGCGATAGAAAATATGTGTATAGAATGGAAACCGACAGTGAAATCCACAATCGGAGTCACCATAATTGATCAATGGCCCATGAAAACTCAAGCACGAGTAGTTTCCTAAGTACAACTATAACTCGACAAAATATGAAGGTTCGTGAAAGGCGATAAAAAATACGCGTACAAAATGCACAACTATATGTAATCGATAATCGTAATCAAGAAATTGGATCGATGGCCCAGGAAAACTCAAACATCAGCGTTTTGCTAAATGTGGCTATAACTCAACAAAAAATGAAGGTTCGTGAAAGACAATGAAAAATATGCATACAGAATGCACAACTACATTACGATCCACGTGTCGTAGTCACTAAAGTTGATTGATGGCCCATAGAAACTAAAACATAAGCGTTTTCCAAAATGTGACTATAACTCAAAAAATATTAAGGTTCGTAAAAGGCGATTAAAAATATGTGTACAAAATGCAGAAGTAAAGCGCAATCCACAATTGTAGTCACCAAAGTTGACGGATGGACCATGAAAACTAAGAGTCAAGCGATTTCGTAAACACGGCTATAGCTCAACAAAAAAAGGAAGGTTTGCGAGAGCCAATAGAAAATACACGTACAGATTGGACAACTATAGTGCAATCCACAATCATAGTCACCAATGTAGATCGATGGCCCATGAAAACTCAAACATGAGTAGTTTCCTAAGTGCGGTTATAGCTGAACAAATAATGAAGGTTCACAAAAGGCGATATACAATACACATATAGAATGCATAACTATAGTATAATCCACAAGCATAGTCACCAAAGTTGATCGATGGCCCACGAAAACTCAAACATGAATGGTTTCCTAAATGCAGCTATAACTTCTCAAAACTGAAGGTTCACAAAAAGTGACAGAAAATATATGTACAGAATGCACAACTATAGTGCAATAAATGATCGTACTAATCAAAGTTGATCGATGGCCCACGAAAACTCAAAGACGAGCGATTTGCTAAACATGGCTTTAGCTAAACAAAAAATGAAGGATCGTGAAAGCCGATAGAAAATACAAGTATACAATGCACCACTGCAGTGTAATCCACAATCGTATTCACCAAACTTGATTGATGGCCCATGAAAACTCAAACACGAGCGGTTTCCTAAGCGCAGCTATAGCTCAACAAAAAATGAAGGTTTGTGAAAGGCAATAGAAAATACATGTATAGAATGCACAATTACAGTGTAATCCACAATCGTAGTCAGCAAAGTTGATAGATGGCCAACAAAAACTAAAACATTAGCAATTTCATAAATGCGGGTATAACTCAACAAAAAATGAATGTTCAAGAAAGGTGATATAAAATATTCTTATAGGATGTAAAACTACAGTGTAATCCACAAGCATAGTCACCAAAGTTGATCATTGGCCCCCAAAAACTCAAACACGAGCGGTTTCCTAAATGCGGCTATAACTCAAAAAAAAATGAAGGTTCACAAAAGGCGATAGAAAAATAGCGTTCATAATGCACAACTATGGTTCATTCCATAATCATAGTCATGGAAGTTGATTGATGGCCGACAAAAACTCAAACCCGAGCGGTTTTCTAAGTGTGGCTGTAACTCAACGAAAAATGAAGGTTCGTGAAAGGCGATAGAAAATACGTGTGTAGAATGTACAACTACAGTGTAATGCCCATGAAAACTCAAACACAAGCGTTTTCCTAAGTGCAGCTATAATGCAACAAAAACTAAAGGTTCGTGAAGGGTGATAGAAAATATGTGTATGCAATGCACAACTATAATGCAATCCACAATCGTAGACACCAGATTTGATTGATGGCCAACGAAAACTCAAACAGAAGTGGTTTCATAAGTCCGGCTATAACTCAACGAAAATTTAAGTTTTGTGAAATGCGATAGAAAAAACGTGTATACAATGCACAACTATAGTACAATCCACAATCATAGTCACCAAACTTGATCGATGGCGCACGAAAACTCAAAGATGAGCAGTTTCCAAAGTGCGTTTATAACATAGCAAAAAATGAATTTTCTTTAGTGGCGATAGAAAATATGCGTATAGAATGGATAACTACATAGCACTGCACAATCATAGTCCCCAAAGTTGATTGACGGCCCAGGAAAACTCAAAAACGAGCAATTTCCTAATTGCAGCTATAACTCAATGAAAAATGAAGGTTCATGAAAGGTATTAGAAAATACGTGTATAGAATGCCCAACTATAGCGCAATCCACAATCGTAGTCACCAAAGTTGATTGATGGCACATGAAAACTCAACGACAAGCGGTTTCCTAAGTTTGGCTATAACTAAAGAAAAAATGAAGGTTCACGAAAGTCAATCGAGAATATGCGTATACAATGCACAACTATAGTAAAATCCACAATTGTAGTCACCAAAATTGATCGATCGCCCACGAAAACTCAAACACGAGTGGTTTCCTCAATGCGGCTATAACTCAATAAAAAGTGAAGCTCGCAAAAGGTGATAGAAATATGCATACATAATGGACAACTAGAGTGCATTCCACAATCGTAGTTAGCAAAGTTGATCGATGGCCCACGAAAACTCAAACACGAGCGGTTTCCTAAGTGCAACTATAACTCAATGAAAAATGAAGGTTTGCGGAAAGCGATAGAAAATATGTGTATAGAATGCACAACTATAGTGTTTTCCACAATCGTAGCCACCAAAGTTGATGAATGGCCCATGAAAACTCAAACACGACTATTTTCCTAAATGCGGCTATAACTCAAAAAAAATGAAGGTTCGTGAAAGGCAATGAAAAATATACAAAATGCACAACTACAATACTATCCACAATCGTAGCCACCAAATTTGATCCATGGCCGACAAAAATTCAAACGCTAGTGGTTTCCTAAATGTGGCTATAACTCAACAAAAAATGAAGGTTCGAGAAAGGTCATAGAGAATACAAGGACAAAATAGACAATTACAGTGCAATTGACAATCGTAGTAACCCCAGTTGATCGTTGGCCCACAAAAACTCAAACACGAGCGGTTTCCTAAGTGCACCTATAACTCAACAAAAAATGAAGGTTCGCGAAAGGTGACAGAAAATATGCGTATAGAATGCACAATAACAGTGTAATCCATAATCATAGTCACCAAAGTTGATAAATGGCCCACAAAATCTCAAACATTAGTGTTTTCCTGAATGCCGCTATAACTGAACAAAAAATGAAGGTTCG
>VDFB02266057.1:0-10160 GCA_007258455.2 Sequoia sempervirens
TCAACTTGAGCAAGTAACAAAAATGGGTAATAGGTTCCTTTATGTGATTGGACGAGGGTTCACCATTAAACAATACTTTAAAAGAAGAAACTGAATGCACTATGCAAATTCACTATCTAACCTAGGAATTTGAAGGAATCAATCAATATGGAAAAACTAGAATTAAATAGTAAAGTACCTGGAAAAATGATGGAGTCAAAGCAAGGTCTAAAACTCTAAAAATATGCCTTTTAAAGTGCATTGGGATTGATATGCCAAACTAGGAGATTTAGTCCTACTAAAGGGTTTCTAAGCAGAATCTAGAATCTTTTGGTGACTAATCAGGATATACAAAAAGATGGCAAAAGGGCTATATTGGGACTCATATGCCCAGTAGGGCGATTTAGTCCCATTAGTAGGTGTAGTGACATAAATTGTACTCCCTTCTTGGAGATGGTACAATTTCTCACTTAATTTAGACCTATTTTGGTACCCTTGCATTAGATACCCTTTAAATCATCATCAATAGGCCCTTAAGACCCTTTATTTCAGTTCTCAAGGCTTATTTCGACTAAAATCTTGACAAAATCAACAAAAGCATTAAATTTTCTCACCACCCATCATTTTCCCACCCTAAAAAGCTAGGGTGGGAATCATACGTCACCTTGGGTGTATGAGTCCCCTTAGGTAGGACCCATATGCCATAAGTGGCGTATGAGTCCAGTGTGGCGAATTTTTAAGGTGTGAGTGATAAATTCAAGTTTTTAATTCAAAATTTTGGTTGGTGTCAGCATTTGAGATCTAAATAACAGTAGATTAGGTGTAAGTTCCTATATAAACAAGCTTCTAAGTCATTATTTTCATCTAGAAGGGAAATTTCAAGATCTAAGCATTGACAAGCACTCAAGCATTCTTTCACAAGAACATTCAAGAGCAAGTAGCAGGTAAAGTTGAATTATTGGAGTAGAATTATTGTGTTTTTGTAGGTCTTCAATCTCACTTTCATTCGAGATATAGGATTGTCAAGGATTGATTATGGTTGCCTATGGTGAATCATGATGAATTCTAGGTTGGGGAGATGTGACTAGCCATGAAACCAATTCTAATGACTTGTTTCCTAAGTGATTTCATCCTCCTTTGTAACTCTATTTTTAGCCTAATGGAAGGTACATACATTATTGTGACTTATTAGGGTGATTAGACATCTCCCAAAGTGAGTCATCATCATGATGCTTCATTCTTGCATCTCATTCCAACATTAGGGTGATTAGACATTTCGTATTTCCTAATCTTAGACGCACTTAAGATTAGGGTTTGCATTAACATTTTATTTCAAGATCTATTTTTCTCTATCAATTTTTAATTAGCTAACTAGGGGTTTGACCAAGGAAAACCCCCCATAATTAAATCAAAACTATATTATGTTTTTCAGGTCTTTTTACAAGTTTAGATCTAAAAATCAAATCAAGAAGACAAAGAAGAGATTGAAGAGAAAATTCAAACATTGATTCCTTGAAAAATCAAGATATGATTGATATGCCACACATGGCGTATGAGTCCCTGTATAGGAAATTTTCTAGATTTTTGAAGATCCTGAGTCAACACTACCAAAATCATGTTCTAGCCTAGAAATCCCGATCTGGGACTGATATGCCCAACCTAGCGTATGAGTCCCAATGTGCATTAATTTCAGTATTTTCAGCATTTTAGAATTCGTTCCAAGATTTTATAGGTTTCCAGGTGCACCTCTATGTTTTCTTAGTTTGGTGTTTTATTTTACATTCATTTCTAGGTCATCTATTTGAGTCTTGCATATCATTAGGTTTGATCATCAGGTATTGCATGCCACTTGTCTTTCCAAGCCCTAGCTTGGTGGTGAACCACCTTTTAATCCTTAATCACACCCTAATATACCTTATTGCAAGATTTTTTTCCCCAATTCTACTTTCACATTGAGATCTCTAAGGTTTCCTTGAATGATACTTGAGGGAAGTAGGTCTAGGTCCTAAACCCTAGCTTGCCCTATCTTCCACGAGGATAGGATTGCCTATTTTTGTCATTTCATTTTGTTGAACCCAACGTGAACACCTCTTTTCTGATTTGGAGTGCATTGTAATCCTAGATCTAGCTTGCATTAACTTTGCATTAGGGTTTTTCATTAGCTAATTGGAATCTAGGGTTTCTAAATATTGCATTAGTGAAAGTGGATATAGGTTGCATTTTTGCATCTTGCATCATTGAATTTCATCTAAAATCTATAATTGCACTTAGCCTAGACATCATACCAACTAAGAAGCATAACAATCACTTAATTTTAAAAAAAAATTGTGTAAAACCCCTAATTTGGGACTCATATGCCCCTCTAGGCGATTTAGTCACAATGTAAGAGACTTTACCTGATTACTAGGTATTTTGTAGTGGCTTTTATTCATTGTTTGAATCCCTGATAAACCTTGATTGGGACTCATATGTCCCTCTGGGTGATTTAGTCTCACATAGGATTTTAAACTATATTTTATAGCATTAAATTCTCTTTTTTATGTGTATCTATTTGCTACTATTGTATGCGTGACATCATGATGGGCCAAAAGTAGGTAGTATATGATGGAACATGTGTAGGGTATGTGGTTATGGCACAACTTAAAAGTGATGAAATGAAAAGGTTTTTTAAAGGAGATTCTCGACTTTCCACCAATATAAATTATGCTTTACTTTGAATTTAATAAATAATTATTATTTATTTTCTATTTGAATTATGACTAAAAGTCGATTGTTAGGCTGATTGAAAAAAATCTATAGCTTTTCAAATGGTATCACATCTTTTGAATTTGGTATGTGTCACATTCTATGCTTTTGCATACTATAGGATTAAAAAGAAAAAAGGATTTTATGGTGCACACCACCAAGTTAAGGTGGTCAGGACATATGAGTTTTATATTTTTAAAAGTTGTAATAAAAATTACAAAACAATATGTATCACATCGGGACATGAGTCCTCTACTTATATCCTAAAATCTTGTAAAATAAATATTATCATTTTATTATGGACGGTTAGGGTGGTCGGATAAACACCACTTCTTATTTTTCTAAAAATTTATGTACTATTCCATTGGAATTTCAAATTTTTCACCAAATAGATTTTCTTTTTAAATAAACCTAGTAGTTTAGAAACTACATTCAATTTTCTCGATTGTATTCTTACATATTTTTGAAATAATATAGATAACTTATTCAAATTTTTATGCCAAGTTTCCTAACTTTGATTTTTCTGAATTTTTCACCACTTAAGGGCTTGTTTTTTCCATGATGATCTTGCATATTTTTTTGTAATTTTTTTCTAGCTAAATAATTAATTATGAATTTTTTATTACAACTTTCAAAAATATAAAAACTTGTATGTCTGACCACCTTTTAACTTGGTCAAAACTTCATGAAATTCAATTTTTTTATTTTTAATCCTATAGTATGTGAAGCATGAGAGTGTAACATGTTTGATTCAAAATTGTGATACCAGTTTGAGAAGCTAGATGTTTTTCAATTGGCCTATCAATGGGACTTGGTCATGAATTAAATAGAAATGAACAATAATAATTTATTAAATTCAAATTAATCATAATTTATATTGGTGGAATAATCTCCTTTAAACTTTCCATTCATCAATTTTAGTCTTATACTATCACAACTTTTTGGACATAGGTGATCCTGCACCCCATTCAATTTTCTATAGATTTTATTCTTATATATTTTTGAAATAAGATTGATAACTTATTCAAATTTTTACGTCAAGTTGCCTAACTCTGATTTTTCTGAATTTTTCGCCACTTAAGGGCCTGTTTTTTCCATGATGATCCTGCACATACCCTGTTTCAGTTTGTAGAGTTTTGTTACATTCATTTCATTAGATCTAGCTTAGTTTAGATTCATTTCAATTTTGGATAGAATTAGATTATTGTACTTTCATTTTCAGCATAAGTTCATAGTTTAATTAGATTTGGCATACATTAGAAAATGAAACCAAAAACACCTATAAACCAATAAACCACTTGGAGAAAGCATAGTTATTTGAGTATGTCAAATCTCTTTTTCTCAGTTAACCCAAACCTCAAGCATTTTAGTAGTGATGACTTTAAAATTTTAGATGAATCTTGTTGATCATGAAAGCTTGCGCCTCTCCGACAATCTTATGGGAAATTCAGTGAGTGGGGCACAACTTGCATCTCACTGAATACGTCTAGGGTTGTTATAGAAATTCAACTCTTCTTTGGGGGTTTGGAGATAAGGGGAGAAGAAAATGTAAACATAAAACATAAAAGGTGATGCGCCAAATCTTTACAACTTTTCAAACCCAAATCATTCCTATGAGTGATATAAATAGACACAAAATGCCACAACCCTTCATTTTTGGAAAGAGAACGAACAACAAAGGCTAACTTCAAGCATAGTGTAGAGTTTCAAATCTTCCCGCAGGGAGTGTCCATTAAGGTCCAATCACACATAAAGATTTCTTATGAGTAACAAAACAATATCTCATAAATCACATCAACTCGTCCTCCTAATATAGCATAGCATGACAAAACAACAACTTTCAACAAAATAGAGAACTCCAATGACATAGTCTAGTTTTCTTAGGCTACTACTTTACCATATGAGCATAAAGTATGGAAATCCACTACTTAAACTGTCCATATTTAGCTTGCAAGACATAGTGTTTCATTCAAAATGATAATATAAAGAAAGAAATTTTGAAAAAGGCCATACATGCATAGTCTCAACAATTTCTCCTCAATATTTTGTGCTTTAGATATCAAATGAACTTTGAAACAGAGGTCAGATGCCAATCTGACAATAGTTTAAACCTTAATAGATATAACATTCCAAATAAAAGTAGTTTTGCAACCTTGCTTCTAAAAATCATTCTAAAAATCCTAAAAAGAATAAAGAAACTTTATCCAACAAAGAAACTGTAACTTGGAATCCAACCCCCCATTGTGACATTGCCCTACTTATATAACCACAGAAAAGGAAACACACCGACTCAGTACATAAGTAATTGCTACTAGAGGTTGATATTTGATATCTTGCAATCTAATCATAGATCCTTGGTTAGGCTACAAAGATCTTTGCTCATTAATTCTCAGCTGTTGCATTAATGCCCCTTAGATATTTAAGCAAAGATAAAGGCCCTTAAATGATCAAATCCTAAAAATAATTTGGAAAAAGGATCTTTTTGACCAATCACATCATTGCAAGGCATTGAATCAAAGCTTCCATCCACAAAACCAAGAAAAGAAAGGCCAACAAGCTCCGACAGACTCCCAAAGGATAATGTCTCATAAGAGGCGCAATCCTCTTGTAGTGAAGAGATGACACGTCACACAGGCGGGGATGTTTTGCTTCCCGAAAAATGTTTTAGAGAAAAATTATGCCATAATGATGCATGTCCTGGGCCCTCCTCCGAAAGGAAAATGATAAAAATTTAAACATAGATTTTTGGGACCCTATGGACTACTCTTGCACTCTTAGGGTTTTCACCTAAAAGGAGAGAGATAGGGCCAAAAATGCTTATGTATCACTCAAATTAGGATGTTTGTGATGTGATGTGATTTAAATGAAGTTAAATAAATGCAATAGATTAATCTAGGTGGCTGAAAATGAATGCAAAAGTGCAATTACAACTATTTTTGAAAACACATTGTGATATGCAAACAACTATGTAAATGAAGAAAATATGTAGAACAGAAGGTACAAGGATGAATCTGAGTGCACTTAGGTGAATTGTGAGATTTTTGGAGTGTTATGTATGTTGGTGAAATTTACTAATTTTTCATGATGGGACTCATTCACCTAGGGTGGCGAATGGAGTCCACCTATTGGTGAAAAAAGAGCTGTCGAAGGCGGTTTACTGTCTCGAGATGCAGCGGCTAACAAAGCTCAGAGATTTCCGGAGTCTAAGGTGGGACTCATTCACCATAGGTGGTGAGTGAATCCTCCTCAAACTCCTGAAAAACTAGGAGACAACTTTGCAACACTAGATCTGAGAATGTCTGCTTGTCGGGTTGCCAAAGTCAAATCTGTAGAAAACAGACAAATAAGTCTCTCCAAGCTTGATTTTGACTCAAGTTTACTTGAAGCACCTAGTGGAATTGAAAATAACTCTTCAACACCTAATAACCTATCAAAATATGCAAACAAAGGACTATAAACAAACAAAAGGATAAAAATGATTAGGGGTTAGTGAATGAGGTTTGCCTTGGTCCATACAGCACTGACAATTAAACCCTTGAAAGATATGAAATGAAAGAGAAAGAAAAAATAATATGGCATGCAAGTGTTATCAGCTCACTAACTCTTGATATTATTGAAAGTCTGAAGTAATGTCAATGGCTACTTCAAAGTGCTTGAATAGTGCTTGAATGCTTGAGTGAAAAGATGGATAAGTGAACTTGATGAATTGGGGGTTAGAATGAGATGAAAATCACTTATTTATATAATTCTTGTGCCTTAGTATCCGTTCATACCTCATCGCAGGGACGAAATCAAGTGATTTTAGATTAAATCCCAAAAGGAAATTTGAAATATTTTTAATTTGGGGCCAAAGGGGACTGATTCACCACCCATCGCTAATGGGTCCCACTTAGGACCTAAAAACATGTGTCAGGAAATTTTTTGTGTTTAATGTTATTTGTTAGGATAATATGCAAAACTCCACTTAATTAAGTTATATGAGGGAATAAAAAGACAAAATAAAGCATGAGAAGGGTGTAAATAGTGAAGATGTGCCTAGAAAAGTGTGAAAGCTTGTTACAAGACTTTACAACACTTCAAAATAGGACTTGTTGATGAGTGAAAAGGTGGTTTTTAGGTGAAATGTATTAAATAGAGTCTAGAAGAATGTAGAAATTTCTTATAACACTACATAACACCTTCAAAAGATGTCTTTCTTTACGTTTTAATACCTAAATAAGCATGTTCAAGCCATTATACAACATAAAATTAGAGCAACATAGTTCCGACACAAAGAAACAAGACCTAAAAGGCCATGAAAATGATGAGGGGCCATTTTTCTATGACACAAAAAGAAATCCATGCAACCACCACGTGGCACATTGCTTGTCTTTCCAACCAACTTTGCATAAACCAACACATCTCCTAAGCCAAAAACAAAAAAGGCGAAGATTGAAAGACTAAGGCAAAGAAAAATGTTTCATAGTTCTGGTGACTCACAAGGGCCTTCTCTTGTAGAGGTATGAACCCAACTCTCTAGAAATTATTGAAGTTTAAGGAAGAAGTGTTGTGCCTACCATTTTTCTTCAGTTGGTAATGACATACTATGGATGAGCTTGTATGCTTGGTCAAGTTGAAAGACTTCCTTGAAAGACACGAGTCTACACCTTGTAGTAACCACACTGAGGAAATGATAAAGACAAGAAAGGAAAAAAATATCGTGCTCGATCTCATCGGCTATGTGTGTTGTACTTGAACTCGGGAGTTTTGCAGAAGTATGATCATTTTGTTTGATAGCTTCTATAATATTTTTTGCTGTTTGCACATCTCTGTCTAGGGAGAAAGGAGGTGGTAGCCCATAATTGATCAAGACATTGAATTTTTTTTTATCTCTTCAAGTCTTCTTGCCAACACCATCTGGAAATCTTTTCACTTTTTGGTGATCTTGTGGGAGTTTACAATCTCACTCTCTTTGATGGAAGCAATTCTTCGATTAGGAACTCTAGCATATTTTAGGATTTTTTCAGAAGCCACACAAAGCATAGAAATGAAACTTTATGATTCTGCTACTCGAGAGTCACATGTCTACAAAATGTGATTGGCCATAGAGCCAATCTTCCCATTTATTTCTCAGACATCCCTTAAGAATTGGAAGACGGGCCTAAGAATGAGAACTAAAGCCATAATTCACTCCTAGTGTGAAGATACCCACCTTTTTAGTAGTGGGAGGGACACAAATTTCTAAGCAATGACTAGCTCCTAAATGAGGTGAATCTCTTTAGCTATTGCATTCTCCCTTACTTGATCCCTCCCTTTGAGAGCGTTCACTAGTTTGGAGCTTATTTTTCCCATATCTCTTGGTCACAAATCTACAAAGCAGACACAATATCTTGTTTCTCCAGCTTCAATTTTTCTACCTCCACTTGCACCTTCTTGACACTATTGAAAGCTTGAGATTGGACACTATCCAACTCTTTTTGTAAGTTTCTGTGAGTACTTCTATAATCCATATTGTCCTAGTGCTGGGTGGGGAGGTTAGATTTCAATTTTCAATCTCGACATGTAGCTGAACTTGTTTTCTCTATGCTTCCTCAAGTAACCCCAATGTTTCCCCTTGCTTACCTTGAATCTGTATTATGCAGGCCATCTCAACATCCTTGGCCTTGATTTCAGTATGTAATCTGCCTACTTTTTCCCTCACATTAACCAACTCTATCTCACACTTTTTTAACTTTCTGTCTAGCCTTTCATAGTCTGTATGTACTACCTACTAGGTAGTCTTAGCTAAGACCAACTTGTCGCGTTGACGAGTTCCATTCAGATCTAGGCTTGTTGTCTAGATGTCATAATCCTCCATCTACATTTTCCCCTCAGGTTTGGCCACAAGCAACTTCATAGTGCTAATCAAGAGAGAATTTTGCTCCTCATTAAAATAAGCCTCAATTCTCTTTGTAGCTAGCAACTCAACATTCTTCAACAACCATCTTTTTTTAGCATTTTTTTGAGCTAGCTTGGTTGCATTGAAATGATCCTAAAAGGTTTGAGGGACATCAACATTTTGTGCTGCAATAGGGGCATTGGGAGGGAAACCAAAAATGGTAATGAAAGGGGAGACGTTGGATGTATGAGCATGTGACGAAGCGAAAGGCAACGTTATCATGGAAAAGGGTGGCACACCAAGCTGAGACTGAATGGGAGATTTTCCAATAGGGGAGAAGAGAGAGATAGTCAGGTGGAATGGTGTTTTCTTGTAAGATGATGGGCCGAGAGTGGGGTTTAGCACGAATTTCTTAGCTCTTTCTAGAGGGGCCCTTGACAGGGCTATCAAAGTGTCAACATTGGCCGAAGTGGATGCTTCTTGCTCGACATGGGGGGTAATCTCAGGGAGTTCATTATGAATAGGAGGGGGTGTATTCAAGATTATCGGGTTAGGGCCTAAGGATGGAAAGTTCCTTTCCAAGGGAGGAGGAAAAGGGACAACCAAAGATGCAAAAACAAGAAGAAGTGAGGGAGAGAAACTTACTTGAACTGTAGTAGTCGACACATCTTGTAGGGTAGACTCCACTTCTTCTTCTCCTTGGACTGGCATGTCAAATACACCTAGATCTTAGACTCGTCTTCTTTTTTCATGACTAGAATTAACATGTTTTGATCTCCTAGCCACCAAGTCCACTAAAATAAAGCCTTCGACAATTGCAGTGGATGACACTCTTGGAGACTATTGGCGTCTCTCTCTTCTACTCTGGGCATTGGAGGAGGACGAAGCTCGTTAATCCCTTTGCTTCAAATCCCTCTATTTATTAGATTCTTGAGGTTGGGAAGCACAACGTGGAACTTCTTCCTCATCAATTTCATGGCTAGTCTCTGGATTGTTATTATCAGTGTTGACCTCATTATCATAAATTTCTTTGAACTCATCATCTTGTGGGAATTGTCTGATAGGAAGGGTGAGGCATTGCAGCTCCTGTCAAAACCTCCAAATTTTTTTCTTCTTTCTTTCGAACCAACCCTTCTTCTTTAGCCACATATTGATAGATTTATTTATCAGAAGGTTCCTGTCATACTGTACCTTCAGTGTGTAGAAACTCAACCATTCTAGTCGTTTGAAAGGAATATGCTTCAAATCAATGTACAAATCTATAATTTCTTGAGTTAAGTTCTTCCTCCTCTGAAATTATTCTCGCTCTTCATCTCTCACGCTATAAAGTCCACATGGGTTGTAGTTCCACTTATTACAAATGAGGACTAGGCCCAAGGTTGTGAATAGATCTTTGAGCTCATCTTCACAAAATCACGTCATCAACGATACTTGAATGTTAGCAATATTGAGGGGAATCATATATAAGTTTTTTTTGTTTCTTCCAGTGCCATAGATCCTATCGATAATGATCACCTGGCGACCTCCCTCAAATGCAAAGACTCTGTTTCTCAGAAATATAGGGAGTCAAAACGACTCA
>VDFB02266058.1:0-13482 GCA_007258455.2 Sequoia sempervirens
TCACTATGTATTTGTGATATATGAATGATCAATCACTGTTATACTTGTGATCTATGTATGATCCAATCACTTTAATACTTGTGATTGGTGTATGGTCCAATCACTGTTGCACTTGTGATCTATGTATGATTTAGCCACTGTTATACTTGTACTATGTATGAGCTAATCAACTTGTGAATATGGAGGTATTCTCGTGACAGTCATTGTATATGATCTTTTGGATTATGTGATGATATGTCCCTAGTGATTATTGTGAACATTTGTAGGCTAACATCAAGTAATGATTATGTTTGTGTAAATAAAGTCTTGCACTTAATTAATTCATTACTAGGGGACTTATTTACATGTTAAGTTTACATAGGTCCTAGGAATGAATCTTTCTAGAAGGTGTTAGTTGTCATTAGTTGTTATCTTATCTTTTGACTTGTAACACATGTGAACCTAGGTAGTAGTGATAAGTTGCCTTATGTCATATGATTAAGACACTTGTCATAGTCCTATGACATCTTTTATGTCACCTTGGCTATATAACTACTACATTTTTCACATATCATTGAATCATATTGATAAGAATACAGTTTATTCTTGTCACATTCTATTCTCTCTCTTTGTGCTTTCCATTTGGTCTCAAGATCTTGGTATCCATAGTCAATTCTAACAAATTGGTATGGATCCATCACTTGATGGAAAAATTATTATCATTATATTATAATTAACTATGTTGATAGCTTACATATACTAAATTAATAATTATGGGTTAAAGGTGAGATAATAGATCTCATACAAGAGGGGAGATTGAACTCCCTCTGTCATGGTGGGGTGAACTATGAAGCCTCTAATTCCCACTAGGGGATACGTAGGCAGGGCTATCATGAACCCTCGAGGCTTAGGTTGTAGGTCTAGGAAATACCTTAAGCTTGGGACCAACACTCTTTTGTGCAAGCATGTGATTGGAAATAATGAGATGATGCCTCCATGGGAATGGAAAAGTATTGAAGTTAAAACTGTTAAGTTTCATGGAAGGTGCTTAATAGTTTAAGTTGGTAGATGTTAATAATGCAATTAAAAAAAAATATTGTTCCTGAGATGGGGATTTTATAGATGATAGGTCTCTAGTAGAAATCTAGTAAGACACCTCCTGCTACAAAAATAAAAACCTAGGACATGCTTGGGAAATTCTTGACCATTGAAATTATTTGGTGACTTTCCCTGCTCTATTAATTGCAGTTAGAGAATATCCATTTTCTTAGCCTTCATCATAATTGGCACTTTTATATGTAGATATAAAACATGGTTCATAAGCATAGGAATGTACAGGTCATATTAGGAGAATATATATTGACATCCAATGACTTCATTGTGATTCATAGCGCATGGTCTAATTGGATTTAAACTCAAGCCATAATCATGAATATTGTTACCTTACAAATAGATATTTTGTTAAACACTTGATTTTGTATGTGTAATGGCTTTAGCTCTAACTTTCTTTTTTTTTTGGTGTTGTAGTGCACACTGATACCAATGTGGTGATAATGCTTGTGGGAAACAAAAATGATTTTGAGCATATCAGAGAAGTTTTAGTCGAAGATGGCAAGAGCCTTACCGAAGTAGAGGAGATTTTTTTCATAGAGACCTCTACCTTAGTTAACACAAATGTCATGTCCACCTTCCATATTGTGGTTAGAGAGGTTTAAAACAGTGTGAATAGGAAAGTGTTGAACTCTAACTCCTATAAATTTGAATTTTCCTTTGACAGTGTTAAAAAATTTTATGGACGTGATGCTCCCAAGTCAAAGTATTCATGCTGGTGAAGATTTTTCTTTTCTCTTTCCCTTCCATTTTTGTTGTTAGGTTTCACTTGTTGTAGTTAAGAATCTTGGATTATAAAAATATCTTTCTTACACCTTGTTTGTTGATGGGGGTTGTAAAGTAGATATATTATTTATTTAGGCAGTCAATTGTATAAGAGTTTGTTTTGAGTTTATGAGCATCCAAAGAAGACTTGGTTGAAGTCTCTAACTAGAGAACATAATAATCCTGAATTAATTCAAAGCATTGTACTATCATCTTTTTTGTTAGTTTTATTTCATCGTATTACAAGAAAATGAGGCCATGTGGATGGAACATTGAAGATTTGTGTTTTCTCAATTTGCAAATCCCCTTCTTTTACATCAATTATCAGTTTAGTAGATGAAGTACTAATAAAAATATGGATATCTAAAGGTTGTGGATTTTGGCTTTACACCTATCAATTGCATTTTCTTGGATATTTCTGAAGCGTTTTCAACAAATCAATGTTTTTGTTTGCATATCCTACAATTATTGTAGTCTAAGAGGACACATATTTTTGAGGCATTCTATGAAAGAGTTCAGGTACCTTGTCTATGCTTTCACATTTTGCATGAATTTGAATTTTTTTGCGAAGATCATGGCATTAGGTGACATCTGTATGATCTTAAAACCCCTTAGAAGAATGGGGTAGTGGAGAGAAAGAATATGATTATCCAAGAGACGACTAAGGCTATGTTGAAATATTTTGTTCTACCTGATATGTATTGGAAGGAAGCAATTCAAATTGCTATTTATTTTATTAATAGAGTATAGTTTAGGGTTGACAACACGAAGACCCATTATAAGCTATGGTATGGAAGGCCTCTTACTATTAGATACTTTAGAATCTTTGGCATTAAATGTTGCATCAAGAGAGATGAAGAAGAACTTGGAACATTTGATTCAAGGTGTGATTGAAAGGGATCTTTCTTTGTTACTCAACTAGTAAATGCCTACATATGTTACAACAAGAGATTGTGAAAGATGATTGGAAGCACAAATGTGAAAGTGGATGAATACTTGTCAGATCTCACAAGAACCATAGGTTTGCGAATTTGATATACCTCCCTGCTTTGAAGAAGAAGAAGAAGAGAATAAGAGAAGAAGCAAGAATAAAAAAGAGGTTCCTAAGACTCTAGCAAAATATATGTTCAAAAGAACCATTCTATAGATCAGATTATTGGAGATAAAAATGAAGGTGTACTGACCAGGAGAAGGTTTGCAAAAGAAAGTGAGCAAGTAAATTTGTGTTTACTATCAAAAGAAGAGCCTAAGAACTTTGATGATGCTAGCAAAGATGATGGTTGGATAAAGGAAATTGAAGAGGAACTGAATCAGATAGAAAATAATTGAACATGGGATTTGTTTCCCAAACCAGCTGATAAGAATATGTTAGGAATAGAGTGGGTGTTCCAGAACAAGATGAATGAAGATGGTGAAGTTGTGAGGAAAAAAGCTAGATTAGTATGTAAGGGATATTCACAAGTTGAAGGTATATATTTTGAGGAGACTTTTCCTTTGATAGCCAAAGTGTCCAGATGCAATAAGGATGTTTCTTGCTTTTACTGCTCAAAATAATTTTAAAGTCTATTATATGGATGTCAAGTCAACATTCTTAAATGGCGATCTAGAGGAAGAGGTCTACATTGAGAAACAAGATGGTCTCCAGCTATCATAATATCTAGATATGGTGTGAAAACTCAAGAAAGCTTTGTATGGAAACAAAAAAGCTCCTAGAACTTGGTATGCTTGGTTGGATAAGTACTTACCTCATCAAGGTTTCAAGAAAGTTATTGTAGATAGTAACCTTGCATTAAGGTTCAATAAGATAAGATTTTGATTGTGGTTGTATATGTTGACGACATCATATTTGGTGGAGGTGATGGTATGTTAAAGAGGTTTGTATAAAAGATGTAAAAAGAGTTTGATATGTCTATTATTGGTGAGTTATCTTTCTTCCTTGGGCTTGAAATTATTTAGCTAGATGATGGTGTCTTTATTTCTTAGGCTAAGTATGTTAGAGAGATGGAGAAATTTTGCATGAGGATTCCAAACTAGTAAGCACTCCTATGATAATCCGTTGTCACTTGAGGTTGATTAGACTCTTTATAGGTCTATGATTTGAGCATCATTGTACTTGACTACTTCTATACCTGATATTATACATGCACTATGTTTGATTGTCAAATATCAAGCCAAAATTGATGACAAAAAGGGTTTTTAAAGGAGATTCTTAGCTTTCCACCAATATAAATTATGCCTTACTTTGAATTTAATAAGTAATTATTATTCATTTTATTGATTACAACTAGATGTGATTAGGTAGGCTAATTGAAAAGAAACATCTATAAACTTTTCAAATGGAGGTATCCTGCATTTTTTGAAGATCAAAACATACATCTACATTCATGTATATACTTTTGGGATAAAAAAGAAAAAGGTGAATTTCATAAATTTTATTAGAAGTTAAAGATTGGTTAGACACTCAGGTTTTATATTTTTAAAAGTTAGTAAAGTAACAATTAATTATTTACACAGAAAAATTACAAAATCATATACATTGAGACCTTAGGTCCTCTACTTATATCTAAATCTTATAAAAATATGTTATCCCATTTTGTGGATTTAGAGATTGAGGTCAGCTTTTACCTACTTATTTTCACTGAGGGAAATTTAAGTACTCACTTTAGAATTTCAAATTTTCCTACAATAAGATTTTTTCTTTTTAAAACAAACTAGTAGTATAGAAACTATATTCAATTTTCTATAGATTTTATTTTTACATATTTTTGAAATAATATAGATAACTTATTCAAATTTTTACGTCAAGTTTCCTAACTCTGATTTTTCTAAATTTTTTGCCACTTAAGGGCCTATTTTTCCATGATGATCCTGCACATACCCAAATACTTGAAGGGAACTCTAGATTATGGTCTATAGTATAAGAAGGATGAAAATTTTATTTAGGTTCTTATACTGATATTTATTGGGTAGGATGTGTGGATGATTGGAGAAGGACCAATGGAAGTGCATTTTTCTTGGGAGACAAACTGGTCTCTTAGTTCAGTAAGAAGTAGGACTCAATATCCTTATCCACTGTAGAGTCTGAAATATTACTACAACATCTTGTTACACCAAATTTATTTGGATGAAGTAGACTTTATAGGATATAAAGGTGGTTTGTGATGAACCCATTCCCATATTGTGTGTTAATACCATTGTAATTAACATTTCCAAGAATCCAATGATGCATTCAAGGACCAAACACATTTCTATCCAGTATCATTTTCTAAGGGAAAAGGTTGCAGAAAAAGAAGTCATAATGGAGCATGTGCCTACTAAGGATCAACTTGTAGATATCTTCACTAAGGTGCTTTCAAAAGTATCCTCGACAAAAGTTAAGGGTTATTGCCCCTCCATTTTCTAATTAGATGCATAGATGATGCATCTATCAAGAGGGATAAATCCATGTCATATCCTTTTCTCTTGGATTGATGCATGCTACCTCTCAAGAGGAGCAGGTAGTTGGATGGCTCCTTATGATAGGGAGAGTATGTATAGTTGTTTAAAGAAGTGTTATTAGTCAAAGGGGGAGAATGTGTCGATGATTCAATGGAGATATTTTTTTTTTTTCCTTGATGTCAATGAAAAAGGGGGATTTTGTTGGAACTGGTCAAGTCATTGATGTCAACACTTGAGGAGACTATTGTGACATCAACATTTGGTGAGTTTATTGGGATTTGTTGTCAATACTTTGGAAGGTTATTGCATATGTTTGTGAGATTGTTTTTTGGAATTGGTTGCTATTGTTGTCAACACTCAATTTAGCTTGTCATTGCTACTTGTTTCTAAAATAGGTTTGGGTTGTCATTGATGTTGTGTTAATAGTAGATTTGTTGATGTTCACAGTTGGATATAGTCATGCCTTGTTTAGATGAGTTGCTGATGTTCATGGTTGAATGTCATTCCTTGTTTGATATCAAGTAGTATGGTTGCTGCTAGAAGAGATGATATCATGATGATATATTAATATGAGGACTAGAAGCGTTAAGATGGTGATTAAAAGTAATGTTGATGGTGAAGAGATGTTGTTGATGTCTCTAGCATGTTGTATGCTCTATCCTATTTTTCTTGAGAAATTATGTGTTGTTGCAAGAAAGTTTTGATCTTTGTAAGTTGGTGAAAGTTTCTAGTTTAGGAAGTTGCTTTGAAGACTATCTAGGAGAATGCTCTGCATTCTTCTGTTGTTGAAGATATGGTCTTGTGATTTAGATTAATTTTTTGTGCTCTATGGATGTTCCACTTCTATCTTTTCAGGTCACCAATGTTGTCAAGAATGTTTCTCATATTTGTAGTATTTTGCCAGTTTTGTTAGTTGTCTGGACTAGTCTAAAAAATGCTTTGCATTTCTTTGCATTGATGTTGCTACTCCTACAACTTGGTGAATGTGCTCTCAATTCTTGTGAAGTGTCTCAATTCAATTTTCATGTAATGTAATTGTTTGAAAGTGTGCTTGTTAATGTTCTATCTCATGGTTGTATATTTTGTGCTTTCGAGATGAAGTATTCTATTTATGTTTGGTTTGTGGTGGTTTTGTTTGATATTTGTAGAAATAGAAAGGTATCTAAGGGACTTTATGTTCATTGGGTATTTATTTGCCTAATTCATACATGGAATTGGTTCCATCTCCTTCTTTATTTTCTTGAGTTAGTTAAATTCTTCTGACCCATTATTATTGTCATATACCATTTTCTTGATGATTCAATTATTAGGTAAATAAAATCAATTGCTAGTATTTTATGATTTTTTGCAAGCATATTAATAGAAGAAAACAATAATAAATAAATAAACTTCATTTTATACATGCTTGGATTCAAAATGACTAATAAATATTTAATGATATAATAAAGTAATTAAAAATATGTTTATATAATAATGTTATTTGCATGACTAAGGTGGGAAATATGCATTTATTTTACATGTAAGTATTTGTACTAATGGTGTGAATGCATTTAATGTTATTTACGTATATCAATTTGTAGAGAAGGGGGATTTGCTACTCACGGGTTCTCTTCATTCAGAGAGCCTCATGGGGCAAATTGCCCTAAACTACCCCAAAGAACAACATGAGAGTTCTAGAATTAGAAAGAGTAGGTCACAAATATTTTTTGGACAAACTAACAAGCTCTCCATCAAAGGGGGAGTTCTTCGAGTTTGATGAGATTGAAGACCCTCACAGGGTGGGGTTTGTATTAATCTCATACATAAATTTTTCTTTAATTTTTTACATTAATCTCATATATTTTCCCCTACTAACTACTTATCCTTTTTTGGAACTTTGACATCAATTTATGCACTTCTATGATAGCCCTTTCACCTCCTCTTGTTCCTTTTGTGGCCCTTTCACCTCCTCTTCTTCTATCAACTTCAAATATTTTTCCATCTTGATATCACTTTCACCATTATAAAGATCGCTATTTTTTACATAGCAAAAACTGCAATTTAACTCCCTTTTCTTCTCGCAATTATAACAAGACATATTTTTTTAATAATAAAAGCCACAATTTAGTTCCATTTTCTTTTTAGAAAGATGTTCATATTTGAAAACAATTAAAGTCATTTAAGAAAGAGAAAAAAAATTAATTCCCTTTTCTTCTCACAATTTTTAGCCAAATATTATATTTTCTTTCTTTTTTCTAAAAAAAATTAAAAAGGTTAATAAAAATCAAATCATAAGTCAATTCATATCATATAAAATATAGCATATCACTTGTCAATATTTTGATGTGTTTGAAAATTCCACCTAAGTAGGCACAAAATTAGATAGAAAATGACATGGTATGTAAACTTTACCACTACAATTCCTTACCAATATTGTCAATATTTAAAAAAGCTAGGCACAAAATTAGATAGAAAATGACATGGTATGTAAACTTTACCACTACAATTTCTTACCAATATTGTCAATATTTTAAAATATATATCTCATATGTACCATATATTCTAAATCACAAATACCTCAAAAATCTATGTGCTCTTATATTTTATTTTTCCTTCATAATAATTAATTTAATTTGAATATTTACCTCTAAATTTTGATTTTTTATCATTATAAAAATAATAATATGAATTTTTTGGTTAAAGATGTCTCTATTGATATTTAATATATCAAATTAATTATTTATACAATTTTACATCCACTTTTTATAAATTCATTCAAGATAATTAAACCATAATCTTCAAAGTTCATACAAAATTCATTTCAATTATAAAAATAATTAAACCTTAATTTCATAAAAAATTATTTCAATTATTTTTATCTTAATCTTTAAATTTCATATAAGATTCAATTCAGTGATTAGAATCCTAACATTTCATTTAAAATAACTCAAAATCCTTTCCTAACAAAAATTAAAATGAATTAAATAATGAATAATATATATGAATTTTAACATATAGATTAACTAAAAGAATTAATGTTTCCATTCTTAAGATTTCACACATATTTGAAGTTATTATCATGACTTTAAAATCATTATAATCTAAACCTTGTAAATTAATCCAAAATTAACTAATCAAGCTCATGATATTAAGAAATTAATTCATATTATTTCATCCAATTATATTGTTACATTAATTACATTTTAATATAATATTAAAAAATTAATAATAAGTTTAAACATTTTCTTCAAGCAACTTTATAATTTTTCTCTTGAAAGCTATTTGTCTCTTTTTAGCTTTAAGACATATATTTGAGTTCATTTCTTTAGAAGTGCAACATTTTTCATCTCCAATAAATCTACCCATGTAATTAATGATAATCAAATTTATCAATTTACAAATATTGAACAAAAAATTAAACATTTTCTTTCGAGCAATTTTGTAACTTCTCTCTTGAAAGCTATTTGTCTCTTTTTAGCTATAAGAGTTCCTAGAGAAAAAGTAAAAATCAACAATCACTTGAACAGATTAAATTAAATGGAAAATCTTACAACTGTAAGAAGATGATGTAATATGCTCATACTGTTACAACATTCATTAAAATTTAGAGTTTAAAATGACAATCCTAGAGCCACTTATTGTGATGTAATATGTTCTAAACAATCACAACTTATGTCTAAATTTAATTTCTGATTTTGCTATGTTCTCTCAGGATTTTTAATTCTGTTAGACTTTTGTAATGTATATCTACATTACAAAGAACCTATTTTAAATCAATTTAATATAATGTATATCTACATTACAAAGAACCTATTATAAATCAATCTAATATAAGAAACGTAAAATAATTAAATTTAACAAGAAACGATTTCCATGCATCAAATAGTATAATGTTAACAAGTTTATCCATAAAATACGTCAAATTGTTTTTAGCTGGAAGACATCTCTTCTCTTGTATAGGAAGACTGTATCACTTGATAGGGAAAATTCCAGACATACACAGTCAGAAGAAGACTAAACCACTTGATACCCGAAAATTTAGATTGTCTGTCTGAATTTCTATATGATTAATATCATATATTTAATTTATATAATTTTCTATTTCAAATCAAATAAGCTCTTCAAATATTGACCGTCAGTATTAGGACCTTGAGATATGAACTCTGAACATAAATTTGTATCGACAAAAACCCAAGAAATCATTGGATTGCGTTAGTTTAGTACATTCTTCTTTGACTTCACAATTCACACAAATGCAGATCTACATATAAGCATAATATTAGATCCTTAGAGATCTATCGGCAAAATGAAGTAACAAAAACAAGTCATGAGATTGCCTATTGTTAGCTTCTTAAATACCTCTTTTATTTATAATCCTCTATTCCTGATTTAAATTTGAGAATATCTATAACCAAAGAAAGCAGAGAATTTGTTCTTACTAGCTTGTATGGTTCGTTTATATTTCATAACCCTTGTTTGGCAGGGTTTATCTGATTTGAAAGGGGGAGACTCCATTGTCATGTGCTTTTGAGAGAAGAAACAATGTGCAGGTTCCTTGGATGAATTGCCTGCAATAAAAATCACTTTATTGTGTTACCTATAAAATTACAATTCAAATGCCAACTCCAAAAGTTAGTTATGGAACATACAAATTTAACAAGCTCTATATTTTTGGACAAAACTTTAGATTACCAAGAAATGAGGATTTCCTTTTACTTCTTCGATTTTCAGCCACCGCTTCAGACTCGTGGTTATTTTCCTCATCAGAAACCAAATCAATCAGTAATTTATTGCCCAATGATTGATTTAAACTGCACATTTTCTTAGAAGGGCATCTCTTGTTTGAATCAATGTTTGGTTTTTCAACATGAAGAGCGCTGATAGTTTTCACACACCCAGATCTTCCAAACATATGAACCTCCAAGTACGACTTCGCTATGTAGTTGAACACAACAAAATCTCCCAATTGCAGGCTGTAATAATTGACAAATTCTTTCCAACCATATCGAAATTACAGTCTATTGTTTGTACTCATTAACTCCACCTCCCACTCCTGCCCACCTGGGCCTTGCAACACCATATGTTTGTCTTTCTCATTTATAAGCTGTGAAACAAATGCAGGAGGAATGCGCTGCATGAAACACATTACACAATTTATATTACACAATTTTATTTTCACAGATTGTAAATAGTGTAAGAGAAATTTCTTAAATATGAAAAAGATTGGCGTACAAGTATAAAACTTACCAGTTTGTCTGCAAAGTCTCCAAGCATGACTTTGAAGACAGAGGCAGAACCATCAAAGCGCTCTGTCTCGAGGTATTTGCCATGAATTTTATAACACTTGTAACTGCATACTCTGCATGGTATAAAAAACTCCCCGTTTCTTCATCTTCCATGGCAAAGTCAGATGCAAACGCTATTAAGAACCAAGCCAAATTAAGAGAGGGTGAAGGAGACGTGAGAAGCAGAACCCACAAGAATGACTGCACTTGAATTCGATGGATAAATAGAATAGAATAGAAGACTTTTAATGTCCACGAGACCAAAAGAAGGCCTATGGGACAGTGACCCCTGCTATTTTAGCATTGTGAAGTGCTGTTCTCCTGCCATTAAGTTTGATAATGAGTTCTCCCATTCTGCCCAGCCATTCCATGCTAAATAAATCTTGAAAATTTGCAGCTGTTAACCCACTTGTGTAGCTTCCTCTGATGTCACTGTAAGCTTTACAATCTAGGATAAAATGTTTTATAGTTTCCACTTGCCCATCTTCACAAAAGATACAAACTCTCTCTTCCCAAACTTCTTTTGGTCTTTTCCATCTCCCCGTTTCACACCGAAGACGATGTGAGTTAGTCCTCAATTGTGCAATAAGAATCTTTGATTTCCACAGAATATTTTCCTCTATATATGCTTTTTGTTGATGGTCCAAATTGGGATTAAATTCTTCTACATAATATTTTTTCTTTCTCCCAACCGCTTTTGTCCACATAGCCTTGCGAAATTTTTCAACCACATATAACTTTAATTCCTTGCCATTATTAGAGCACTCGCTGAAATGAATGTTCCACTTGTTCATCCACTTACAATTTTGTTTCATCCATGCATTTTTTCTCGGCCCTAAGACACCTCTAAAAACAACATTTGGCCACCGATGAGCTTCCATCTGCTCAACCTTTTTCAAATATCTCAAAAGACTCACCATAGCGATGGCCTCAATAGGAATTGCCCCCGTTTCAGCAAGAAGTATCTCATAAGGAATCAAAGCTTTTAGTTTGAATTTGCTTGTGATCAAATGCTTTTGAATTCTCTTTATTTGTGCCCACTTGATGCTAGAAGTGCTGCTAGCCCAAATTTCACATCCATAAAGGACCACTGGTATAACTAACAGCTCAAACAATATTTGAATAGTTTTCCAATCCCATAGCTCTGCCTCTCTGCACCTGTTTTGGAGAGAAAAAAGGGTTCTCCACCCTCCCGAGGTACTTTTCCTTCTGCAAGTTTCCCAACATAGCTTGTTGTTGAAGTCAATTCCCAGGTATTTATACTCCGTTACATCCTCTAGGATACTTCCTTCAAAATAAAAGTCGAACTGATTTTTTTTCTTCTTCTTAGAGAAAACCATGATCTTGGTCTTACTAATGTTAACTTGCATACCAACATCTTTGCAAAAATGCTCAAGTGCAGCCAAATGCGCTTGCAACCCTTGAACAGACCTAGCAATCAAAATAAGATCATCTGCATATAAAAGAAGCTTTACAATATACACTCCTAAAGGAACCCCTTCTCCACCCTCCAAATTCAACCACTCCTCAAGTTTATCTATATATAGGTCAAAGAGTGTAGGAGAAAGAGGGCAGCCTTGTTTAACCCCAATATCACTCCTAAAGCTTTCTGAAGTACCTGCCTGAGTTCTGATTTTTACCCGAACTTCTTCATAAAGCCTATGGACAACAGCTCTAAAATGCTCAGGAATGCCAAGATCCTTCATTCTATAGAATGTCAACTAGAATTATACCAGTGTGAAGAAAACGGAGTGCATTCAATAATGATGTATTTAGCCATAATCATGAAGAAGTTGTCACTTAACACGCAAAATCAAGAAGATAGATTTCCCGACTTGCAATAATGGCAGGATTTGAAATATAACTTGTATGGCCTTATAAACGCATACAGAGCATATGGCGTTGGCCTTATAAGCCCATGGGTTACACGTTACAGTACTCTGGCACGTTTATGAGATGTGTTCGGCTGCAATTTTCCCACCTAGTACTTGTAAGGAAAACTTAAAAGGAGCTAAATATTAATAACACCAAGTAAAATGTGCCGCCGCCGCCGCCGCCGCCACTTATCTGGCTGACAAAATGAGAAAAAATGATGAACATTAGCATGTCTCGAGAAGATCGTGTGGTGTAATAGGTAGCATGGAGATATTGCAACATACAAAGAACGAATGGTAGCCGCAAAATAGGGGCAACACATAAAAAATGGTGTGAGGCTTATATTGTAGAATCGAATAAAAGGCATTTTGTCTGGATTTTATGTTGTGGCGTGAGAAAAGTAATGGTAGAGAATGAAATGTTGGTGGCATGAGATATCCTTGCCACCATTTAGCTTCAAAGGGGCGTTCAAAATTTGCATAGCGTGAGAGCCACCTAAGATAAAATGTCAAGACAAAAGATAATGACCAAAGCAGTGTTGGAAATCGGGAGAATAGGTATTGTTATATTTTTCAGTTGCAAAAAAGCATAAAAAATATGCTGTTGTAGTTCACATATGTAAAGGAGAGGCATTAAAATAACTTATAAACTTAAACTATCACAAATATTATAAAGAATTGTAAGAATTGGGGAAGAAGATCCTATAGTTGAGCATCTTAACATCAAAATTTTACGTGAAAATTTCAAATCACTCAGGTTTTTTACAGCAGCTTACTTGGCAAGTCCCCTGCTTATAACTAAGGTTTCAAGGCCACATCAGGATTTTTTTTCGAGGTGTCCAAAAGACCCCAAAAATGTGAGACCAATACTTGTACACTAAATCATGTTTTATTGGTGAGCTTATGTGGCATCACATGATTTGTTACTTTTAAAATCTAAGGAATGCATTTCATTAAAGTATGGGTAGTCATCATCAACACTAATAACTTTAAAGTCACAACTATTGGTCCAATATTGTTAAAATAGTCATCATCAATGCTAACAACTTTAA
>VDFB02266059.1:0-33224 GCA_007258455.2 Sequoia sempervirens
ATACAATGCCCAAGTTGCAACTGATGAATTGCTAAAAATAGCCAACTGACAAATGCCAAACTGAACCAAGTTGATGATGATGCTTTTGCCAAAAATGAACTTACTAAAAATAGTAAATGCCAAAAATAGTAAGTTAACTTCAAAACCATCAGAAAGCTAAACTGAACACTGAACTGCAAAGGATTGAATTGCTGCTAGATAGATACTGCCAAAAGATAGACTTGCTAAAAATAGCAAACTGCTATAAATAGTAAGTCTGCACAACGCCAACTGAGCAGTATCTGAAAGAGGAAACCCTAGTTTTATACTTCAGCTTAGCCTACGGATTTCCGGAAATAGGCTAAATCCAAAAGAAGAGTGTATGGCCAAAATAGGGACATTATAGTCCGCCCTTCCCAAAATTGCTTGTCCTCAAGCAATGCTAGAACACTCCAAACTGATCCCACTAAACATATAGGATCCCAGGGTCCCATGTCCATCTCTAAAAAAGCCCACCATGCTGATGCTGCTCTACTCTGATCATACAAATGAAATCATTGCACCATAACTGCACTAACCATCCCTGCAACCTCAAAGTGATAACATGCTTGAAAAAGTCGAACAACATGGAAGGATTTGAATCAAAATCCAGCAGCGTCTCATGGTCAATAAACTCTGAGGAATTACCATCGGTAATGTCAATGTCAATCACCATTCTGAGAACAGTGAAGAATAATTTAAGCAACTCAAAAATATTCTCATCAACATAACTCCTCAAAGTAACAAACCGAGTCACAACAGCAAGTGTGTCTCCATCATAGCTAATTGCAAAGGAAAAAACAACTCTTTGCAAACTCATAGCAGCTGCATCCTCAAAACTCCACAAGGATGTATAATACCCCCTTTGAATAATGCTGACATATTCAAGAAAATTTCTAAAAATTTCCACCAATCTCTCCCCCATAGTCTCAAAAAATTGAACCAAATCAAACAAAGGTTCGCTGCCCCTAACACTAGTGCTAGAGATTGAACAAAGATGATCACTGAAAAATAATTTGAACACCATCCAAAACTGATCCAAATCACTATGAAACATCATTTCCCACCTTTGGGACCAAAAACCATCATTGATAAGAGATTGTGAAGAGAAAAAATAAGTATACCAGCTGCCCATGACATCTGAAGTAAACCAATTAAAGTCTGATTTTAGGAAAATCAGCATACAAAGAGTAGAACAACTATTCTGACACTGGAAATCAGCGTCCATAATATCACAACTGTTCCTGCCCAACGCTGGAAACATCCCCTCAAGAGACTCCAACCCATCATTAAGCCATCTTTTGTTCGAAGTATCACTCCAATCCACCAATAGATGAACCAAAGGAATCATCAAATGATTGGTAAAGATGGGGGCAGCATCAAAGATTCTGAGAATTGAATCTTTATCTCTCCAAAGATCCTTTTTTCTACTTGCAACAATCTCCATCAAGCCATGTTGAGAATTCCAAGCATGAATTCCCAACTGCAAGTAATCTCCAACACATTGGGAAGAATTCCCAACATATCTCCAAGAGCCATAGTGAAAGTCTCGAGCACACAAACCCTTGTAATCAGTTGCAACCATCAATGCAAAGTTTGAACCTTTCATGACCAGCATTTTAGAATAATCACTCATCAACAATGCACAATCTAGAAACCAAAGGGGCAAGTCTGAAAGTTCTCCCACAATTTGATGCATCTCTCCAAGACCTGACCTCATCAACCATTTTAAGATAGGTGGTACTCTTCCATTGGTTAATGCTGAGTGAAAACCAGCCAGTTCAAGTTTGAACACCATTAAATGCTCATTTACTATCCATCCCAAGAGAGTGTTGCTTGACATATAGAATGGATCCACCAACATTATCTTATGCTTGACTATAAAATTATGCATGTCAAAAACATAAAACTTCTTACCAATGCCATCCACATAGAAATTGTCAATCAACTCATAATTTAACAAATCATGTGAAGATGGTGGATTGTTGTACACAATCATAGAAACAATATTTCCTTCATCCCTTTCGTTGGTGTCTTCATAAAATTCATGCACATCTTCTTCAACTTGAAGATGCCCATCATTAGTTGCTGATCCATAGAATGTAGCGTGATGAATATCACACACATTACCAGTCATCACATCTAGCTCATGGCTGCAAGCTATCCCTTCTTGAGGCAAATTCTCTTCCCAACTCAAGAGTTCACACTCTTGATTTACCTTACAATCACTATCAACATATTGAATCTCTTTGGCATTTTGCATTGTTTCAACATTATGGAGTTCATTTATTCCTTCAACTATTTGCTTGATCTCCATTAGCCTTGTATTAGCTTCTTGTTCCATAAGTGTGGCTGCCATAGATGATTGATTTTCTGTTTTGCAAAAAGAGTGATGAGCTAAGGTAAGATCAAGGTAAAGACATCAACCTCTTTCTCCTTCTCTTGGTAGGCATCATAGGTCTCTTCTGCAAACTTAATGGCATTATCCCTATCTGAGAGCAAATGCAAATAATCTATCTTTAATGATTCCAATGCTTCTTTGATAGTTTGCAACTTGGAAAGAGTGACTCCTTTAACTCCATTCTGTCTCTCTTCAAACTGAAACTTCCAGTAGAGTTCTTCAACAAAATTGTGTGTGCTATCAAATCTTGATAATGCTCTAACAATTTTTACTTCTGAAACCATTAAGTTATCCTTCAAAACTTGCAGCTCTTTAGGCCCATGATCAAAATCAGCAAAGAAGCTTTGCTCATCAAACATCAACTTTTCTGATTTATTTTCTTTAACTTGATTCTCAAAATCAGCTTCTTTTCTAACAGCAATATCTTCAAACAATGAATCATTATTGATTGATTCTCTTAAACTCTTGGTAGCAACATACTCTGCTTTAGTGGCTACAACTACCTCAAAGGAATCTTTATGGAGCTTTTCCAAACAAGCTTCTTCATCAAAGACAACGTCTTCTCCAATGACTTCATAGCTTGCAATACAAAATGAATTTTGAACTTTATCAGGATTAAAGGGAAATTTATCCCACTCAAATTCTTTAACATACCTTGGTGCCATCTCACCAGGATCCCAAATGCAAAAGGGTTGATTGTAATGATCAACAGGAACAAGATCTTCATGCTCCTCTTGGATTGTTGATTCATTGAATGAGTCACTCCTCATTCCATTCAAACTGAAATCTTCATCAGTAACTTCCTCCAAGAGCTTAGTTTGATGATCAAGCTCAATACCGCCTTCGCCACCGTCATCATACTGGAAATAAGAGTCATCAAAGCTGGCTGCTTTGATTAATTTATCATTTTTATCTTCAACAAACCCATCATGAATAGATGTGTTGCTGATTTTATCATTAGCATCCACATACATACCAAAGAAATCTTCTTGGTCACTTGTCATAAATTCTTCATATGTATTCAAAATTGATGTTGCCTCCCTGCACTCACCCTTAGCATGTGCGGACAACTGCATATCAATAGGTATTTCTTGAGAAACCGCCTTAGAATCATTGAGAAACGACATTTTATTCCCATCCTTTGCACTAATAACTACCTCATTTTTCTGCCCTGTTTTCTTCAAGTATGGCTTCAATTTTCTCTCACACTGAATGAACAAATCTCTGATCAACAAACCAGCAGTAGAGGAATTCTTTCCTTCTTGTTCATGAATGTTTAACAGAAAAATTAGGACGGATTTTGGAATGTCATCCATCTCATTGATAGTCAAAACTAAAATGTTTCTCATTGCTGCCACTACAACCTTCTCCTGTTCACTCCAAGTTGAAATGAAGAGGTAATGGATCAAATAATATATTTGATCTTGCATACCTAATTCAACCAGCAAAATACTTGTTTTGAGTTCAGAAAATATCTTCAATATAGCAATTCTTCTTGGAAACAAACTACTTCCAGTTTCATCCAAATCTTGAAAACTCTCCACTATCATATTTAATATGATCTTCATGGTTTCAACATCATAGGGCAAATGGGGATTTACAATTCTTATTATCTCCATAAAACAAGAAGAAATCAGCAGCTTGGTTTCTTCATCAGGATGCCCCAACCAATAGGGCTGATTTAAAGAATTCACTACAGGAGCTAGTGCCAACTCCATTATCTCTGAAGGTGATGGCTTCACTTGTCTCAAACATTGTTCTAACAAATGAAGAATGTTCTCTTCATTTTCCCTTGACTGAAATTCTTTACCAAGTCTCTTTCCAACCATAAAGAGAGTCTCTGCCAACTTAATCTCTTCTTCATTAGCCATGCCTAACTGCCAACTTCTGGATACCATAAGGAGCTGAACTAGAATCTGCTCTGACTTTTGATGTAGTACCGGAGATCTCTGTCACTCATCTGCCTAAACATGAAGCACTGATTCACAGGATGGCAGGATCTTCTGCTCTGATACCACTGAAATATGCTAACCAATTTTTTTGATAGAATTACACAACATAAACCAGCACTAGCCAACTAGATTAGCGTTAGCATCAAACTGAAAACCAAGTTTAAAAGAAATTCAACGCCAAGAATGCACACTTAATCCCAATGAAGGAAAGGTGTTGTCATATGGCGGAGCAACTAATGAACAATACTTGAAAATGGAACAAACTCAACGTCAAGAATGTGCACTCAAGATCCCACTGAGGACAAGGTGCTAACATATGACAGAGTGATTGATTGAAAACTGAAAACTAATAGGCGGGATAACCAGCCATAAGAGAATTTCCACGCTACCACCAAACAGTGGGGGGAAAAGACTACAATTAAAACACTTTGTCTGCTGCGGCAGGCATCCACTTATGAGTGGGGATTCACCACTTGAGAGTGGGTAGAAGAGTAATACAAATCCAATTATGCACATTGGTGGTAAACCATCCAGGGGTACTAATGTGAAATTAAAGAAAGAATTGCAGCAATAAAGGACTGGAACAGTACTACTGTTTACAGTCTTACAATATGGAAAAAGAGCTGCAAATTACATGAAAATTACAATAGATTCAATGTACCATGATACTGGATGATTCCATGTTAGACATCAACAATAAATGATGAAGAAAGGACTGGAGATTCAAACTTAAACAAGTCTGATGTAAAATAACAATTCTGGAAATTCTGATCAGCAACTGTGAAATTCAAAGAAATATTCACAACTCACTCAAAATACCTCCGTTTTGTGTGAAACGAAAACCAATGAGCTGCTGGAAGATAGGCGCCCAACATCAGATGAAGAAACAGCAACAAAAACTCATAATTTAATTCTTACACGAATCCCAATGCAGCAAGAATGGTACGACCTTCATGAGGGGCGATTTTGACAAGTACAAAATCAACAACTCAAAATTAAAATCTGAAACTCTCCAAAGATGGTCGCCTTGGGTGTAGGAATGGATTGGAAAAGTACCCACAAGCAAATTAAATTCACACAAAAAGCTGTATGCAAAAACCACTCAGCTGTGACATCAGCAACTTCAAAGAAATATCATTAAAACTTCAGCTGTGAGCTCAATCTGCTAGTCTGGATGAGAAGCAGCAATGAAAACCAACTAGGTGTTGTATTTCAAACATGAAATTGGATTGAAACTAGGAGGTAAGCATCCCTCGAAGTAAAAACCAAGTTGTCATTTTGACAGCATAACATTAGCATAAATTCATGGATGATCAGCTCTTCAAACAACAGCAATATATAAGCTTTTGTTGGCAAATGAAGCAACAAGAACTCTTCAAATTCCAAGAAGTTGAATCACTTCAACTTCCAAAAGGGACGCCACCTTTTTGCCTTTTACTTTTTGAAATAATAAAATATCATTCAACTTCCCTTTTAGGCATCCATTTCATATTGCAACAATAAAGCATTTATTAAATAATTAAATGCTCCTTGACCCCTTTGTCCCCTTCTTTAAAACAACTTGAAGTCATCAAGCCTAGAAGTGGGGTACAACTTCAAGACATGAAAATTCGTCTAAAACTAGTCAAGGAGATAACCAAATACAATGCCAAAGGCTGTGACAGATTGCTAAAAGCTAATGGCCCGACCAAACTAAACCAGAGTTGATGATGATTAGCACTTGGCGAATGAACTTACTAAAAATAGTAAATGCCAAAAATAGTAAGTTAACTTCAAAACCATCAGAAAGTAAAATGAACACTGAACTGCAAAGGATTGAATTGCTGCTAGATAGATACTGCCAAAAGATAGACTTGCTAAAAATAGCAAACACTATAAATAGTAAGTCTGCACAACGCCAACTGAGCGGTATCTGAAAGAGGAAACCCTAGTTTTCTACTTCAGCTTAGCCTACGGATTTCCGGAAATAGGCTAAATCCAAAAGAAGAGTGTATGGTCAAAATAGGGACATTACACGTTTCCTGTTGGTTGAGAATGAATGTTATAAAATGTTGAATGTTCTGCAATGTTAAGAGAGAGAGGGAAATAGAATAGGGGTTATGTTACCGGATTCTCTCTAGATGGAACAAGATGTAAATCTCTTGTGAAGGCTTAGAGCCTGAATTGTATTGTAACATGTTTTTGTTGCTGAATAATACAATGGCGATCTGGGCTTTTGGAGTGTGGGATTGATTCTGGTTGTTGAATCTGTTTAATGGTGTTGTTTGGAACTGGTTTAATTAGCATTAACTTTTCTTTTAGGGTCAATGTGGGACATGAACTATGTCTGATTCTGCTTTCTGAGATGATTTAAATTTCCCAACAAATGGCGCATATGATGGTCCTGCCCATGCTATCTTCGCCACTACCTCCTTATAATAAGGAGAGCGAGTCACATGGAATGGGATGCCATTGGCAAAGAAGAATTTTCTAGTGGCATCATGTACCTCATCATTCAATTGCACATTTAATAATTCTGCTAGTAGGTTAGGAGCATCACTTGTCATCTTGCATTTCCCCTAGCCTCAATTGCCCTTGAAGTAGAAGAAATTGGCATATGTGCAATTGGCCTTTGCAAAGTAGTAGAAGTAGAACCCTATCTCTAATGATCCCTCGACCTTAGAGAAGGTACATTGTCTTCACTACCTAGACCACCCCATGACTTACATATCTCAGCCCTATAGTTTAGTTTTTCTACCGTCTCACATACATCTACATATTTTCCTTGGATATGAAGGAGGTGGGCATTCACTTTTGCCTAACCCAAACTTTAATATGTGGTATGGTAAACCCAAAAAGCTTTGACCTCGTTATTTTATATACTTTGTTGACTCCTTTGACTTCCAATCAGCAATGCTAGACTTGGTCTAAAATCTTTACACTCAAACTTCCATTTCATCCCTCAATAATGGTACAACCTTGGCTGGTATGGCAGGGCAGAAATTTTCAATACAAATTAAATCTTTGGAATTTAAAATTATTTTTCCTTTTGCAATATTTTGGAAAATATCACCTATTCATAATTGAACGATAAATCTTTATTCGAATTTGAGAAAGGATAAATTTTCGTTTGCCTGCAAACTTCTGGAAATTTATTTAATCTTCAATTGTTCAGCACCCAGACAACTTCTTTGTGAAATTGCTCTACGGAATCCGAGTTTTTTTGTCCCCAAATCCCAAATCTTCGGCACTCTATCGATCCCTAGCTGGAATCACATTGCCTTCCTGGTTTTCATTTGTCAGGAAACCTTCGGGTTTTCATCCCTCAGTGAGAAATTTGGCCACAAGCACAAACCTCCAAAAGAGAAATTAACAATCTTCTGAATATCCAATCTGCCCAAATGAGACCCCTCAACCCTGTTTTATAATCCTCCTAGGACTTTCCGGAATTTTAATTATAAAGTTTACTTTTTAAATATTTATTCTATTTTCCCAATAAAAGTGACTATAATATTTTATTTTATTTTATTTTGACCCTTGGAAAATTCACCTTTTTAAAGAAAATATTCAACCCATAAATCTTATTAATTAAATACAAGTTTTCTGAAAACATTAATTTAGACAATTTAATTAATTAAATTTCTCGCTCTCCGTAACCTGGGCCGAAAAGGGGACATTACATCAAGCACATTTCTTCATCAACCAAGACTTGTTTTACACCAACTGTTCTTTTTCATCTTAATTCATTGAGGTGAAAATGTTACTTTCATGGATGGTACAAGCTACATTACTTAAACGACAGGTGCAGATTTATACAGAAGCAATATACCATTGTTAAATATTGTAAGTTCAGGTTTTGTTCTACTGCAGAGTGTGCCTTAAGTTAATTAAATGTCTTGTTTAAGTAAGATGGTTTATGCAATTGCGTGCAACTGATTTTATTTTGTTTGATTTTTAGACTATCATTCTGGCATTCGATTGGATATTTTATTTATATATATTGTTTGACAGTTGTAGCTGCAGGAATCCCTTCTTTGGATCATCTGACTACCATCTGTTTTCTACACTAAAGAGGGCTCTGCGAACAAGAGTCCAAGTTGCTGCAGATTATTCAGATTCAAAGTCTGATTCAGTTAAGTACCAAGGAGAACTAGGCTACCATCCCTTGGAAGCATTAAATGATTATGAGAATGCTGAGAAAGGAGAGTTGAAGTTAAAAGATGCTGAAATTGCGAGAAGTATTCTTGAGGTACATGCTTCCTTTCTCATTAAAACTTATTAGGATCACGTGAGGTAATTTAGATTTTTTGTTCAAATGCTTTACAACAAATCAACTATCTTTTTTTTATAACTTTATATCAAACATGCAGGTTAATCATAAAGCGACAATTATGTTTTCAAACACAACAGATGATGAACTGCAGGATAGCATATTCTGGCCAGAATTAGAATATGTGACTGATGAGCATGGAGGTCTCTGAAACATGCAACTCTATATTTGTTTACTCTACAATCTACATGCTATGTTGGCAGGCGAAGAATTTTTCTTCATTCCCTTTCAAACTTCATAGGGCTTTATTCACTTGTACAGATGTTAATTGCTTACTTTTGCAGACATATACCTTGACGTAGATGACGATGAAGATGTTTTGCAGAGTCTTAGTATGAGCAATATTCCTGTGGTATGACAATTAATTATTAAATGTCTTTTTAACTCTAAAGGCTATATAATGATGTTTCTTGAATTTTATGATGGATAATATCATTGATTTAGTTTTGCAATTTTATTGCTGGTATTATCAGATTGTTTTCATTGGACTGGATGATTTACGACATTTTAGTGGACTTGAAACAACAATGCATGGAATTAACAATGAATATGGTATTGAAGAAATCAGTGACAGTGATACTGAAATTGAAGAGGACTTTGATGAGGTGCGTGTGATGTAATTTGATGAAATTGTGAGGCATGCATGATACCAAAAGAGGTCTATTTTTTCAGAAGAATCAAGTAACCTTTGGTATACTTATTCTCTTGGTTATTGTAATTGTTTATAGGACTGGATTTCCTTTCTTGAAGAGGAGTTAGACTCTTCTGAGTTATTAGGAGATTGGGCGAATCTGGAAACCATGCATTCTATCCATCCTATATATTTTTCTAGGAAGATGGCAGAGGTAATGCAATCATTATCATTTTGGACACTTTGATTTGTTATTGATGTTTCTGAAGTTTATGGGGTTTCCTTTTGAAGTTTGGGCAACATGTAGAAATATATTTTATCTGGAAGATATTTGGCAAGAGAAGTAACAATTGAGGCCATGTTTCAGACTTTTCGTGTTAGTTAATGAAAAATGAATCTAAGTTTTATGGAAAGGGTGTAGAAGCATTCTATTTGCTCATGACTACAGATGATTTTAAAGTGATTCTTATTGCTATTGTAATTTTTGTATCTTCTTAGGGATATAGCAAGGCACCACCGGGTTTTCTTAGTTATGAAGGGATGATATCCTAGGCCAATACATGAAGCAAGCAACACATTATGTTTTGCATGATATTGTAGTTTCATTATGTGGATGTACATTCCAAAGTTATCTGACAAGCCTTGATGAAGACTATAAGAACTTGACACAATTTTGTGGTGGTTTTTCTAATTATTCTTGAGCAGACAAAGAGAAGAAACCAGCAAAAACAATTGCTTGCACTTCCTTGCCTCTAAATACTCTAATATTTTTTTCACTACTTCTGATTCATTTGATATTAAGTTGCAGAAGAGTGGTTCATCAAGGCTATCATTACATGCCTCCCAAACCATCTAGAATGTTATTTTGTCCATGTCAAGCTAGTGGCCCTTGGTCTTTTGATGAACGTTTTGATTAGCAAGAGAATTATCTCGAAACATGATAGACCAATAATGCAGCTTGAAACTTTGCATTCTTATTTTCCTGTTTTGTACCTTCCTATAGTTGTAACCTAACTTGCTGGTTTTGTTATGGGATTGGATATGGGTATGGGGTTCTGGTACACTACTATGACAATTTTTTTTCTTGTGTACGGTACATTTGGGTATGGCTATATTATATATATGCAATTTTTTTTAAAAACATATAGAATTGTAAATAGATTTAATAGTATGATACTTCATCATTGATCAATGGTAGTGATAAAGATAAATGCCAATTGATAGTTAAAAATTTCAATATTATGTCAATAATCATATATGTCTTGAATGATTCAAATGAAAATCATTGCAATTTCAAAATTTGAAATAAATACAATAAAAAAATTGTATAGTTGTCTTCAATCTTCATCAAAAGGATCTAGATCAAGGTCATTGTTGATTCAACATCATTTGAACCACAAGCAGATGGAGTGCCGCTCCCACTAGGTACATTATGTGCAATAGCTTCGTCATCATCTATATTTACTCTACCAAGCTTTATAATAGATGCATTCAAGTTGGTACACTCAGGAGCTTCCTTGTAGTCATCTTGCTTATGTGATAGGAGATGCAAGTTGGAATGGATATAAACCAAGTCTTTTTCTCTTTTTGCGGCCAACTGATTATGCTTCACTTAGCGGATAAAGGAGTATGTACTCCAATTCCGTTCAACCGAAGAACTTGCAACTTGTTGAAATTGGAGAGAAAACCGACACAACAGTTAAAAATAAAAAATACAAAAGAAATTAAAGAATGATAAGTACTAAAGTCTACGATTGTTAAAAAAAATAAAATGCTTACTTGTGATATAATCTTGATTGCAAGAGGTTGGAGGAACAAATAATTTTGCTTGTGGAGGTACCATCATGTACGAGCATCTTCCTTGTATTGGTCTTGAAGAGCACAAATGCTATGATCTTGTCTTGAGATGAACTTTCCAAACTCTTTCCTAACATTATCCACCACTTTTGGATTTGAGAAGATTCTTCGAAAATGCCAACTTATACCTATTAGCAACTTCACTATCTCTATATGGTGTAGTTCTCCTTGGCAAAAAAAGTATCTATGTGCTTTAGTATTTGGGGGGTAATGCATATGCAATGAGATGCATTGGTGTGTTCATCTTGTTCCAATGGTGATAAATAATTTTTTTGCATTTCGGAAAAATGTTTCTTCGAGGTCATTCTCTTTTTGTGACATTATGACCTTTATTTATTTTATCATGGAGGTAATGCCATCATAGATTTCCCCCCAGCATGGCCGATATTTATCAACAAACCTGATCATACTCATGATAGGATCAATGAAGCTCAAGACATAGTCCACACAAGCACCTTCACAGGTCGTCTCAAAATGATTGTGTGTGATGTGAATGGGTCTCAACAACATAGTGTTGTGTAAAAAATAAGTTAACAACACATTAAAATATAAGTAAACATGATATAAATTAAATTTAAAAATAAATTAAATAATTAAATTAAATTTATTTTCTATAATTCCAAATTCGAGGAAGTCTTGAAAATGCCTTGTGACATATGATGGTTTGTCACAAACATTTGGATCTCCTCACCATTAGTATATACAACTATCATTCATTCTATTTGAGTGTTAATTGCTTGCATCACCAAGTTAAGGGAGTGTATGGTACATGGTGTCCAAAAAATGTGTGCATACCTTTTCTCAACCAAAGCACCCGCAAGTTTGAATTTTTTCACATTGTTCATATTGTCTTGGACAACATTTTCAGGACCCATCATCCCTATGGACTCAATTGTAATGTCCCTTACCTGGTCCTGTCTTGGAACTTGCTTGTTTGAGAATTGGGGTTGGCCAAATGGATACTCTAGGATGGGAAATTCTTGGCTGATCACATGCATCCACAAAGTGAGCAATATTCCACACATACACATATTCATTAGCATTAAATTCTAAGCATCCAAAATAAACATATCCATAAAAGCAATCATGAAAACACATGAGGGATGGCATGGAGGGATCCGCTCGAAGCCATAATCCCTAGTACAAAGGTGGTAACCTACAACCCTCCTTCCTTAGCGACTTGTAGCTGCATTCTCTATCCATGTGGATAGATCTGCCCGAAGTCCTTGGCTAAGTTCAAGGGGTTGTAGCCTACAACCTCCCACTCTAGGGGACTTGTAACTGCATTCTCCATCCATGAGATCTCCTCGGAAAACACATGACCCATTGGGGGAAGCCAGCGGAGCTTATAGTGGCCTAGGCCTACCACCCCTCCATGGCCGTAGCGGAATCTTAGGTGGGACCCCCCTACCCCTCCATGGCCCAACCCTTGCCTTGGGATTAGCGGAACCTTAGGTGGACTTGCCACCCCTCCATGGCACTTCCCTGCCTCGGGTCCTAGGAGCAGAACCTTAGGGGAAGAGGGGTGGGGGGGGGTTTAGGCACCACTTTCTCAGGCCCTTCCTCCCAAGTAGGTTTACAAACACTTGGAAGATAGTCTCTTGTCCGCATACAATGTATACTTGTATTCCTTCTTGATCATTCACATAGAGCATTCTTATTACAATAATCCATAAGGAAAGAATCCCGATCTAGATAATGATAAAGAGTTTGATCATACACAGATATATCTCATTGGAATTAAACAATTAATCTCATCTGTAATCATAAATATAATCATAACAAGGCATAAACTTGCAGCCTGAGTGTTAGCCAATTAACAAAATATTAAATCATAGTAATCATAATCTCAGAATGGAAAAGAATGTCTGCAAATTCAAGAACAAAGAAGGGATGACATTGGTGTTCGAGGCAAGGCTGATGTTAGGGCTAATTTGGAATTTTCACTGATGATCAATGGAGATGGGTCGAGGCTGTGGACTGTGAGATATTCCAGTGAATGGGGAAGTTGCGATTTATTTCAGGAAGCAGGCTCTTTGTCTGGGCCGATCATGTGGCAAGGCAAGTGGGCTATGGAGACTGGCGCGATCAATTTCTACAAGCTCATACGGCAAGAGCGAACTCGCAGAGTTTCATTAAAATATATTCACATGGTTATGATTGAACACTTTACAACTGGAATGCTAGATGAATTTAATGCTAAGTGGAGATAGGCTCTCACCTGGTTTGCTGGATTCCCCTAAGTGATCTTCGATTTTCCTTTTTGCCTTTTATCTTCTTTCCCACAATGATCCCTTAATGACCATCGATGTTCCCTATTTCTATTGTGTGATAAACCACGACTCTCGGCAAGAACGTGTCTTTGGTGAATTGGAGTATCTCTTCGTGGGTTTCATTATAATGCTTAATTGAAGTCGATTAATTCATTGTTTGTTTTAACAATAGTCATGTGAAATACATGTATATCTCTTATGAATAAATTATCTAATGTTGGAGGTATCATTGTTTAGTTCCGTAATTACTTTTTATCTTAAGTACATCGCTGTATATGTATCATCTAGTCGGTTGACTCCTGGATTATGAATCGTTCCTCAGGCTTTCATAAATTCAGCCACTGCATTCTTTAGAGTGCGAATCTCTACTTGTGACTTTAAATATGCATTGATTATTTTAAGTCACTGCCTTATGTCTTATCGATGTCACTACTGTAGAGACTTTATACAACTAGATAATTGGGTGTGGATGTTCATATGATCGGGCTCTTTGTTTGCTCACCGTCGCTGCCTATCCATCCTGCTATTGACTATTAGATATTGTGAAATGAGTGATTGTAGTGACTGAAGTTATCCAACAACACAATTATCTTTTATCCTACGTTGGCATATCTCTCTTTTATTTAATATAGCCTTGCTTATATATATGGGATATATTATTTCATGCTTACATCATATTTAAATGTATACATTAGAATAATAAATTATAATTTTATTTATTTATCAGCTACCACCATAATTTAATTAATATCAATGGTGTAATATTATTACCATATTATCTGTGATAATGGGAATAATATTTAAATATAATTTTGATATCTATTCTATTTGATCGGTTGCAATGTTGGGGACATGACATCAATGAGGATTTTAGAAATGAATTCTGTATCCTAGATTTGCCCCTCACAATCATCCACCTTCAAAAGCATTGCACTACAGTAATATTTATTAAAGGTTAGTTTTTGCAATCTTTAAATCCATGAGAAATAATACACTCCTGTTTCAATCCAAGAATCTCTAATTGGTTCGAGTGATGTCTCTACAATTTTTTTTTTGTTTTCCAATAAGGTGGTGCACACCTTTTCAAATTGAGGACTTGGGAAACCAGAAGGTGCATTATTGGTTGCCATCACCATTTCCAGCCAATATGACGATCTCACCAAGTTGAAAGGAAGGCCATTGGCATAAATGCAATGCGTAATTTTTCCTCTGCAATGTTTTTTGTTTCATTTTGAAATGCCTTGATTAATGGGCCTCTTTTGTGGGAAGGAGAGGAATATTCTTTTTGGATAGAGGGTGTCTTCAAAAAAGGATGTTGGGAAGCCATCACTGAATTTGTATTACAAAAACAACACACAGAAAGTTAACCAAGATTGCATAATAATCTATTAGGAAATAAGGAGCAAAAGCATCCTTATATAGGATTACAAATATCTTATCCACAAAGGATAAGGATGGCAACTCATAGGATAAGATTGACAACTCATAAAGCAAAAAGGTAAATCTTACCCACAAAGGATGAGGATGACAACTCATAGGAAAAATATCTAAAGTCAACATGACTTTATTAAAGAAGATTCCTAAAGTCAATCCTAAAAGTTAACCGACCATTACAAGATAAAACATTACTTTAATACCCTCCCTTAATGGTCATTCTACTAACTTAAACTAAGTCTACCCATAATCTGATGGTCTTCTGGCCATGAATGCATAATATGCAGACTCCTTCTGCTCAGTATACTCTACCACTTAAGCACTTTGCTGAGACTCTTCCTGGTTGGACTTCTCATCAGCCAACCACTTTCTGCAATACTTTGGCATATGACCAATCTTCCCACAGTAATGGCATGTGAAAGACTTCTTGGAGCTCTCCTTCGAATTGCCTTGTCTTTTTTGCTGAGTGGACTTGGCTTTGCCAATGTCCTTGGCAGTAAACGCTTGTTCAACACTGGGAGCCTCACGCTGCTCCCAAACTGCTTCTTCCACCTATCCTGTTGCAAGAGCTTGTTGCACAACTCATCAAACTTCAAGTCAACATTGGTGGATGTAATGTTGAGAGTTTTGATGAGGTGCTCGTAGGATCATGGCAAGCTTTTCAGCGTGATCACCACCATATCCTCCTCTTCCATTTTGTGACCAATGGCCTCCAATCGATTGTGAATGTCTATGATTTTCATCAAGTGCTCCTACAATGTGATGAACCTTGCTAGCTCACTGCTCAAACCCCTGTCTTTTTTTTAAGTCTATTTGTGTTTTTTAGTTTTTTAGAGAAATTTTGTAGACAGAAGAGAAGGGGCGCATCATATAAAAGCTCACAAAATGAAAACTTGAGCAAATTTAATCAAACTGAAATTGTAGAAGGTGTTTATTATCATCAACAATGGATTTAAAACATACAAACATACCCGAAAGCCTCCAGATATTTTAAATAAGAAATCCGACCAGCATAGTGAAGAACTGATGAAAACTGGAGTAGAGAGTTATAGATTGCAAAGTTTATTTTGAAACTGAAGCTAGAGAGAAGTATACCTAGGGCGCCCAAGTTCATGAAGAGAGATCCTCAGAAAGAAGACGTTTCTCCAAAAGCCAAAAAAAACCTTCCTTGCAAGTGCCACGCCCTTTCAAACAAAAAGCACCAAAAACCCTCTCTGAAGGTGTGCCCAAACAGCCATGAAGTCTGCCATGGTGAAGGAAGAACAGCAACTAATAAACCCTCTGTTTTTGATGAAGAACACTACAAAAATCTGTTGAAGCACTGCAGAACTTCTGAAATGAAGCTCTCTCAATCTGCACTAATTCAGCTGCTCTTTCACAACTTCACAAGTGCTCACACTGAAGAGATTTCGTTCTCCAATGGTGGATTTGCTGCAAACCTGGTCACAGGCTGAAAGCAAGGGAAAAAAACCAAGGCAAAGTTGAAATATTCAAAAAGATGAGTTTCTCATTGCCCAAATCCCTTATAAAGCAAAAGAGGTGAAACCCTAAGAAGGCCGTACATTTTAGGGCTTTAGCTCATTTAAATTTATGAAACTAAACTTAAGTCACTTTCCATAGTCTTCTTTTTGATTTTTGGCGCCTCCTTTAAGTGAATAAAAGATATAACATTAAAATATTCACTTTAGACTTAATTTAAGTGAAATAAGAATTATAAAGTCAATTTGACTTTATAAAAAGACTTTAAGTTAAAAATTAACTTAAATCACTTAAGTAAGCCTATCTCTCCCTTAATTCTCAACAAAATTCAGTGCCATCAGAAGCAAAGAAACTCCTGTACTGCCAAGGCTTGCAATGAGCCTATCTACAATCTCAAAAAATGAAATCAACCGAACTCTCCAGAAGGTACCACTGACCCTCTAACCAATCCAGTTAGCCCACAAGGGTCCAAGAAAAGGGCTAACACACTGCATCAGGTGACTGACTAGAGTGGGGACATCACAGTCCGCCCTCCCCGAATTTGCTTGTCTGCAAGCAAACTCAAAGCTGGATGTTGTAAAACACTGTCACCCTCCCAAGTCGCATCCTCGGCTGGTAGATCCTTCCACTTCACCAAGTATTCCCTGATAACCCTTCTTTGAAGATGACGCTCTCTAGAATCCAGAATGGCCTCAGGAACCAATATCAACTTCCCCTCATCATCCAGGGGTGGTAAATCAACAGAAGGAATCACATGTGGTCCCAATGCCTTTTTGAGGCGTGAAACATGGAACACATTGTGAACCTTGCTATCCATCGGAAGATCTAACTCATAAGCCACTTCACCGACCCGTCTGACAACTCTAAATGGTCCATAGTAACGAGGCTTAAGTTTCTCTGCGCCCTTCTTACGAAGGGTGGACTGCCTATAAGGCTGGAGCATCAAATACACCAAATCATCGATCTCGAAAGATCGCTCCACTCGCCTCTGATCAGCATATTGCTTTTGCTGATTCTGAGCTTTCTGTATATTCTCTCTGAGTGCTCTCATAATATCCTGGTTCTCCTACAATAGATCACCAGCACTAGGTACTCTACTGTCACTCAGTAACAAGTCTAGAAAGCTCGGAGCATCATATCCATATAAGGCTCGGTAAGGGGTCATCTGAATGCTCATGTGATGAGTGGTATTGTAGCAATACTCACAAAGGTATAACCATCTCACCCATGCCTTCTGCTGCCCTGAACTGTAATTCCGTAAGTATCCCTCCACCCATTTGTTGACTATCTCAGTCTGCCCATCTGTCTGGGGGTGGTAGCTAGTACTCGGAGTGAGTTCTGTCCCGCAAAGCTTGAATAACTCCTGCCAGAAGTTACTCATAAACCTGCTGTCCCTATCACTGACTATACTCCGAGGCAAACCATGCAACCTGAATACCTCACGAAAGAACAAATCTGCCACCTGAGTAGCTGTGTGCGTAGTAGTGATTGAGAAGAAATGAGCATACTTCGTCAATCGATCTACCACCACAAAAATGCTGTCTTTCCCTTGAGCTTTCGGCAAGCCCGTAATGAAGTCCATAGACAAGCATTCCCACTTCCTCTCAGGGATAGGAAGCGGCTGGAGTAATCCTGCAGGGTATGTGTGTTCTTGCTTGTTCTGTTGACAAACAAGGCATTCCCTGACATACTGGAGAACAAAGGATTTGAGACCCTTCCAAGAGAATCTTTCCCGTACCTGCCTATAGGTCTTAAAGTACCCGGGATGTCCTGCCATAGGTGCATCATGAAATGATCTCAAAACTTGGTTCCTCATCTCTGAATCTGGAACTAGAAATATCCTCCCTTTGTAAATGATAAGATCATCTACAAGTGAGTATCTGGCATCCTGTACTGTTCCATCCACTATGCTAGAAGCCCACGGGTTCTTAGCATACTCAGCTACAATCATATGTCTCCAGTCCTTCTGAAATCTGTGTAATGGAGCTCAAGTGAGGACGGCGAGATAATGCATTAGCAACTACATTCTGAGTACCCTTGACATAGGAGATGTCAAAATCATAGGACTGAAGTTTGCTGACCCATTTCTGTTGTCTTTCATTTAAATCCCGCTGTCCAAGGAAATGTTTCAGACTATTATGATCGGTTTTAACACAAAATTTACTACCAATCAAGTATTGCCTGAATTTAGCCATGGCATGCATGATGGCCAACATCTCCTTATCATAGATGCTAAAGCTCCTCTCAGGACCTCTCAGCTTCCTGCTCTCGAAAGCTATAGGGTGACGATCCTGCATAATGACTGCACCAATTCCCTCACCGCTGGCATCACAATGTAACTCAAAGGGTTTGGTGAAATCCGGCAAAGCCAACACTGGACATGAAGTCATGAGAAGTTTGAACTTCTCAAAGCACGCCTGTGCTAATGGTGTCCACGCAAATGCACCCTTCTTAGTCAAATCAGTTAGTGGCGCAGCATGTCGCGAGAATCCACTAACGAACCGACGATAGAAGGCACATAATCCTACAAATCCCCTGAGTTGTGTCAATGTCTCAGGTGTAGGCCAATCAATGATAGCTCGAACCTTCTCTGGATCCATGCTAACTCCCTCACTGCTGATAATGTGACCCAAATACAAAAGCTCAGCCATGCCCAACGCACACTTGGACTCCTTGGCGTACAAGGACTCCCTATCAAGTATGCTCAAAACCTCATCCAGGTGAACCATGTGTTCTTCCCAAGATCTGCTGTAGACTAGGATGTCATCGAAGAACACCAACACATGTTTCCTCAATTGAGGATGGAAAACCCTGTTCATAGTGGACTGAAATGTGGCTGGAGCATTGGTTAAACCGAGGGCATAACCAAGAAATCAAAATGTCCACAGTGACATCTAAATGCGGTTTTCTCTATGTCCTCCTCTCGAACTCTGATCTGATGATAACCTGTCCTTAAATCAATCTTTGAGAAGTAGCAAGCTCCATGAAGCTCATCTATCAACTCATCAATCCGCGGAATAGGATATCTGTTCTTTATAGTTCTCCTGTTAAGCATTCTATAATCAATACACATTCTGAGTGTACCATCCTTTTTCTTCACCAAAACAACTGATGAAGCAAAGGGTGACTTACTCGGCCTAATGTGCCCCATAGCCAAAAGTTCTTTGATGGTCTTCTCAATTTCATCTTTCAAGCGTTTGGGGTGCCGATAAGGAGTGATCATGATAGGTTTTGTGCCCTCATCCAACTCTATGATATGCTCAATACCTCTATCAGGAGGTCTACCTGGTGGGATTGCACTGAAAACCTTGGTATGTTTGGTTCTGAGTTTTTGTACATCTGGATGGTAAGAAGAAACTGGCTGATCCAAATGTGAAGGCATTAACTTGCATTCAGCTACCCAATCTACCATGTCATGACGAACCAAACGTTCCATTCTTTTGAGTGAAATTTCTTTCACATTGCTGTCCTTGATGGCTTTTAGAACATGTTTCGTGCCATCAACTTTGAATTTCATCTCCATGTCGTTCAAATTAAGTGTGAACTCTCCTATAGCATGAAGCCACTTCATACCGAGAACTATATCAGTTCCTCCCATGTTCACAACATAAAAATCTGCCTTAAACTCATAGTTATTGAGTTTCAAAGGCAAGTCTGGAACCATCCTCTCGCAAGTGAGAGTATATCCATCAGCAACCTTGACTCGAATGCCTTCAAACTGCTGAGTTTGAATTCCTCTTTTCTCCACCAAACGTGAGTCAATAAAATTGTGAGTTGCACCTGTATCTAAAAGAGATATGACTCTTTGACCAGCCAAGACCCCACGGAGTCTAAAAGATCCCTCTCTGCATGCTGGATAAATGAGCCTCCTTTAACTCAGTTTCTACTACAATTTCAGCCTCATCTTCTGATTCTTCTCCATCTGTATCATAAATTGGAGCTTGCTGATCAGAAAAATCAGTCACTTCTTCTCCCTCATAAAACCACTCCATGTTCCTATTTTGCCCTTTAGGTTTGAGGGGGCAATCATGATTTTGGTCATAAGGGCCCTTGCAGTAAAAACAAAGTCTCCTCCTACGAAGATCATTCATGGTTTCTCGATCCAAAGGTGCTGTATATTTCTTCTTATGATCAGAATTATCAACTTTTTTCGGATCAGATTTATGTTCATTGTAAGAAGTAGAAGGTTTGGTGCCAAATTGCTTTCGAGGAGTAGTGAGCTCCATGCTGCGAGCTTTCCTCATGGTTTTCTGTAATGTAGGGGGATCAAATGCCTTGATCCATCCTTTCATAGGCTCGAAAAGTCCTTCAATGAAGAGTATGATCAGCCTCCTCTCAGAAATGCCTGTAACCATAACTGACAATCTCTGAAACTCCCCAATATATGACTCCAAACTACCTAGCTGTTTCAGCTGTGCTAGGTCTCTGAAAAATAGCTCGGGATCACGTTTGTCAAACCTCTCTACCAGTCTATCTGTGAACTCCTGGTATGAAGTAATCTGATCATGGTGAAGAGTAGCCATGCCATGAATCCACCAATCATGAGCTACGCCATCAAGGTGAAGTGCTGCAAATCGAATAGCATCTTCCTCGGGCATGGGTCGTAGAGTCAAGAATGTATCTAACTTGCTGATCCAAGCACGTGCTGTAACTCTACCACTACCATCATAGTTTGCCAAGGTGAGTTTATTGGTAGCCTGTCTAAGATCATTGTGCTTGTACCAAGGTCTCCTGTCATTCCTGCTTCTGTTATGTTCTCTCCTCTGGCTCACGAATCTATCAAAGTTAAGGTGCTCCTTAACTCTAGGTGGCAATGCATCCCATTCATCATGCATAACCATGATGTCATCCGCATAGTTAACCTCACCACCCTGTTCAACTTCTTCCTCACCCTCTGCATCATTTCTGGTGAAGGTAGGACATGTTGCTCTCTCAAAAGTGCGAGCTGGAACAATAGGTCTATGGGCTGCGCCATGGATACTGCCCTCATGATCATGCCCTGGATGCTGGCCTCTCTGAAGTGTTAAGTTCTCTACATTTGTGCTGAGTTGCTGGAGAATATTTGCTACTTGTTCTTGACCTGCAACCATACCTCTTAGCACATCTCTAGCTTCTCTATCCTCTTTGTTCATATGAGAACTTTCTCCTTCCCTGTTAGCCATATTATCACAGTCTATTTCCTCCTCCTGTTCATCAAATGGAAATGGTGGAAAAGGATTATGATCACCTCTTTGATTTCTAGGGCCTCCACGAGAGTAGAACTTGTCAAAACCCTCCTGGTGTGACTTCATAATTTTTTTCAAATCCCACAAGCTGGCAGGATCAGAGCTCTGATACCACTGTGATGAGCCTTGCTAGCTCACTGCTCAAACCCCTGTCTTTTTTTTAAGTCTATTTGTGTTTTTTAGTTTTTTAGAGAAATTTTGTAGACAGAAGAGAAGGGGCGCATCATGTAAAAGCTCACAAAATGAAAACTTGAGCAAATTTAATCAAACTGGAATTGTAGAAGGTGTTTATTATCATCAACAATGGGTTTAAAACATACAAACATACCCGAAAGCCTCCAGATTTTTTAAATAAGAAATCCGACCAGCATGGTGAAGAACTGACAAAAACTAGAGTAGAGAGTTACAGACTTCAAAGTTTATTCTGAAACTGAAGCCAAAGAGTAACATAGGTAGGGCGCCCAAGTTCATGAAGAGAGATCCTCCAAAAGAAGACGTTTCTCCAAAAAGCCAAAATAAACTTCCTTGCAAGTGCCACGCCCTTTCAAACAAAAAGAACCAAAAACCATCTCTGAAGGTGTGCCCAAACAGCCATGAAGTCTGCCATGGTGAAGGAAGAACAGCAACTAATAAACCCTCTGTTTTGATGAAGAACACTACAAAAAATCTGTTGAAGCACTGCAGAACTTCTGAAATGAAGCTCTCTCAATCTGCACTAATTCAGCTGATCTTTCACAACTTCACAAGTGCTCACACTGAAGAGATTTCGTTCTCCAATGGTGGATTTGCTGCAAACCTGATCACAGGCTGAAAGCAAGGGAAAAACCTCCAAGGCAAAGTTGAAATATTCAAAAAGATGAGTTTCTCATTGCCCAAATCCCTTATAAAGCAAAAGAGGTGAAACCCTAAGAAGGCCGTACATTTTAGGGCTTTAGCTCATTTAAATTTATGAAACTAAACTTAAATCACTTTCTATAGTTTCCATTTTGATTTTTGGTGCCTCCTTTAAGTGAATAAAAGATATAACATTAAAATATTCACTTTAGACTTAATTTAAGTGAAATAAGAATTATAAAGTCAATTTGACTTTATAAAAAGACTTTAAGTTAAAAATTAAATTAAATCACTTAAGTAAGCCTATCTCCCTCAATTCTCAACGAGAATTCAATCTTGGAAGTCGAAGCAAAGAAACTCACAATGCTTAAGGCGCAATGGAAGGCCTATCCGCGATCTCGAGAAAAATGAAATCCGGTGAACTCTCCGAGAAGAGTACCGCCCGACCCTCTAACCAATCCAGTTAGCCCACAAGGGTCCAAGAAAGGGCTAACACAGCATGGGTGTGACTAGAGTGGGGACATCACGGAAGGAATATCGGACATGCAAAGAAAATCTCTGCATCACGGACCACGAAATTTGTCTGGAAGCGGTTGCTAAAATAGTAAGTTGTCCGTTTTTGCTCAAATTTGGCGTGCAAGCAGCCTGGTACACTCTGAATGCAGTGTGATGATCGGAATCTCAAAATAGCTGACAAATTGCCTGGAATTGCAGACTTACTAAAAATAGTAAGTATATCGGAATCTGATGAAAACTGGCTGGAAGCCCGCTGGATGCCTGCTGATAACAACGTTAAGTTCAATTTTCAATTTTCTCGCTTTACTTGACCTTGATTTGGCCAGAAACAATGAAACCCTAATTTTAGACTTGGCCAATATTTCGCGTTTAAGCTCAATGACGGACTGGCGGAAAGGCGGACACGGAAAAGAGGCAGAGAAAAGCAAGCCAAAGGCAGACGAATAAAAATAAGGGGTCCCATCTTGAATGGGGCGATGTGTGAAAGATCACAACAAGGCGTGAAGCGAAGACTCGTTACATTTGTACCTGAGTGAACTTAACTTTGTAAGCATACGAGCAACCTCTAGCAGCGAACTCCTCCCATTCTCAAGCGCTTGCCATATGCAACTAAATGATTAAGTTGGCCTTGTTCATTTGAGCTCAAACATCAGCGAGTGTGAAGCGGTGACATTTGACACGTGTATAAGGCTAGAAATGTCTTGAAATTTGTCTGATTCCAGCCTTGAGGGGCTGCCAGCTTCTCTGTCCTTCAACATTCTATCCCTGGCACTGTCTGTAGCAACCTGTAGGAGATCAACCTGAGTCTAGCATGTGCTACGACCAAGGTTGACTATGATAACCTCGAAGTCCTAAGATTCCAACTTGTCCAAGCTCTTCCCCTGTGGAGGTATAGCAGTCTCAACGACGATCTCCATGTCAGTATTCCTCTCCACATGGACCATGTTCTTGATCCTCTTGTCTGGCGCATCCTAGTAAACCTGATCAAAATATGAATGATTAAGGACATAGGATGGCTGCCTCCTCTTCCTTCCCAGCTGCGCTTCAATCCAAGATTGATCTCGGCTAATGCTACTGGAAGGATCTGTACTAGCAACAGGAGGTTGTGACGAGAGTGAATATGTAGAAAAACTACTGTGAGATGGGGAGTCTAAATCCAATTCAATGTGAATTGGGGCTGGTGACTGCTCCGGAACTGGTATAGGAACTTGAGGCTGAACCTCAGGTACTGGCGGACTGTGAACTGGCCTTTGAACTGGCTCTGTGATAGTCTGTCTATCAGGCTTCGTGTGTGTATCAGTGGCAAGTGCTTTTCCTTTTGAATTGTTTGGCGCTTGACCTTTCTTAGGAGGATTACTCCTCTTCTTCTGTTTAGGTTTTGACGAGGAAGGTAGCGAAGGCTCCACCACTGGTGGCTCTGCTCTAGGCGCACTTACCCTCTTGGTCTTCTTGTTGTCGAGGTAAAGTATACGTTCTGAATAACTCTACTTGACCTCTCTTTTACTGTTGCATACTCCTTAGTGTACCAATCAACTGCTGGCAGCGGCTGTGTGTCAACCTGCTCTCTGAAAAACTGAGGAAGAACCTCTCCCTCATCATCTGATAAACCCCCCACATCTTCTGACAAGAAAACAGAAATTTGCGAGAGAGAAAAGCGGCCGTAGCTAATCTGCGAACCTCAAAATCATCCACGCAATTTTCCCAATAATCTTCCATAGAAGGCTTATGATATGCGCGTCCAGCAAGGCGAATTGTGTAATGACCCCAAAGATCATAGGCATGTGCCTCAACAAGATACTTGAGATGATACCTTTCGAGCTCTTGTCCTGCAGCTTTGGCATAAACTGCTGTCTTGCACCAATATATTCCAAACTGAAAAGGAAAATTGGCAGTTAGTCTATGCTTGTGAAATATGCTAACCAATTTTTTTGATAGATTTTCACACACAATCAACACTTCGCCAATTGAATTAGCCTTAGCATCAAAACTAAAATCCAAGCTTGAAAGAACTCAACGCCAAGAATGCACACTCAATCCCAGGAAGGATAGGCGTTGTCATATGGCGGAGAAACTAAAGAACAGTACTTGAAATGAAACAAATTCAACGTCAAGAATTTGCACTCAAGATCCCACCGAGGGCAAGGTGCTAACATATGACGAAGTTATTAATTGAAAACTGAAACAAATAGGCGGATAACCAGCCATGAAGATACAACTATCTAATTCATCCACTATGGCGGGCATCCACTTGAGAGTGGGAATTCACCATTGGAAAGTGGGTACAATGAAAGCTACAATGTTCATTCTCCACACTGGCGGTAAACCATCCAGGGGTAATTTAATATGGAATTCAACAAGTAATTGCAGAAACTAAAATGGTTGGATTAGTACTACTAAATCTCAACCTTACAATCAATAACTCTACAGATTACTAATTACAATGATAGAGAATGAAGCTAAGAAGAGGAGAATGAATTATAACAATGATTTAACACTCCAAAACTGAAGTAATAGGACAAAACAAAAAACTATTACAATCTGATGTAAAAATCTGAATTCTGGAATTTCTGGTCAGCAAACTGTGAAATCAATAAAATGCTCATAACTTCATCAAATTACATCCGTTTGGAATGAAATCGAATGCAATGAACAACTGGAAGGTAGGCGACCAAGTTAGGATGAATAAACAACAACAAGAAACCTTTGTGAATTAAGCACGCATTCCAATGCACTTATAAAAAGGTACGACCCTCCATGAAGGGGCAATTTTCATTTAAAAATCAGATTCTCAACTATAAAATCTCAAACTTAGCATGATGAGTCGCCCAAGATCAACAAATCCAATGATGAAATACCCAGAATCATATTCAGACTGATAATTAAACTATGAATCAAAATCACCTTCAGCTGTAGATGAATCAACAATACCAAAATTGATAAATCTCCAAATTCTTCAACATTCGAACTCAATCTGCTAGTCTGGATGAGAAGCAGTCCTAAAACCAACTAGGTGTTATCTTTCAAACACAAAATTGGATCAATGCTAAGAGGTAAGCATTCCTCGAAGCTAAATTCATGAAGTCATTCCGACAGCATAACAATATGATAAGCATAATGGATACCAAGGCTGGAGCAAAACCTTCACTAAATAGAAGCTCACAAAACTCTTCAATTTCTTGAGAAGGCACACCAAAAGACACGAGTCTTTTCAATTTCCAAAAACAAATAATTCTCAATATGGCGTCCCTTTTGCACAATTATGAACTTCACTTTATTTTTAAAAATATCTCCTTAAAAGTGGTGTCCACTTTTCCCAAGGCATTAGACAATAATTAAAATATATAAACACCTCATGAAGGCGTCTCCCTTCCAAGTCCCTCTTTTAAACACAACTTAAAGTTGTTCTCCTAGGCCAAGGGGTCAACTGCAAATTATAACATTAATGCCTTTATTCACCAAAATAAAACCTTTAGAAGCCAGACTTGAATTGCATTAAATGTTTCAACTGAAAATGAAGACCTTGAAGACTAATAATTGCATACTGCCAAAAATAGAATTTACTATAAATAGTAAACTCCCTGAAATGCCATAGAACCTCTGAACATGGAAACCCTAATTTTACCTCAAACGAGCCTACAGGCTTTCGGAATACGCTGATGAGTGTCAGAACAGATCACTGATGAAAAGGGGACATTACAGTTCGTCCTCCTCGAGATTGCTTGTCCTCAAGCAACCGAAAAGATGGATGCAACAAAATTTGTTCTCCCTCCCACGTGGCATCTTCAATAGGCAAATTCCTCCATCTAACCAAATATTCCTTGATTGTCCTTCTCCTCAAGGAACGTTCTCTAGTATCAAGAATCTCTTTTGGAATCAACACCAACTGACCTTCCTCATCCAATGGAGGTAATTTTGAAGTAGCCACAAACTTGTGTCCAAGTGCCTTCTTGAGGCGTGACACATGAAAGACGTTATGCACCTTGCTTTCAGCTAGAAGCTCCAACTCATATGCAACTTCACCAATCCTTTTGGTGACTTTAAAAGGACCATAAAATCGTGGCTTTAACTTTTCTGCACCACTCTTCTTAAGGGTAGATTGTCTATAGGGCTGAAGCCTCAAGTAGACCATGTCTCCAACTTCAAAAGATCTTTCAACACGCTGCTGATCAGCGTATAACTTCTGCTGATTTTGAGCTTGTTGCAGATTTTCCTTGAGAGATTTCAAGATGTCTTGGTTCTGCTGAAGCATATCCTTAGCTTGTGGAGCTCTACTATCACCAAACACCAAATCTACAAAGTTAGGAGCATCATAACCATAAAGGGCCATGAAAGGAGACATCTTAATCGACATATGATAGGAAGAGTTGTAGCAGTACTCTCCCAAGTGAAGCCACTTAATCCAAGCTCTTTGCTGCCCTGAAACATAATTTCTAAGGTAGCCCTCTAGCCACTTGTTGACAATCTCGGATTGCCCATCTGTTTGAGGATGATAACTAGTGCTTGGAGTAAGCACTGTACCACTCAGCCTGAAGATCTCTTGCCAAAAAGCACTTAGGAACTTGCTGTCCCTATCACTGACAATGGTTTTAGGCAAACCATGCAACCGGAAAACTTCTCTAAAGAATAACTCAGCCACTTGAGCTGCTGTAAAAGAAGTTGTGATAGCATAGAAATGTGAAAATTTAGTCAATCTATCTACCACCACAAAAATACAATCACGTCCTTGTACCTTAGGCAACCCAGTGATGAAATCCATTGCAATGCTTTCCCATTTCTGATTTGGAATTGGCAAGGGCTGCAACAACCCAGCTGGAAAAGAATGTTCATTCTTATTCTTTTGGCAAATAGAACACTCTCTTATGTAGTTCATTATCTCATCCTTCATCCCTTTCCAAGCAAACCTTTCTCTAATCTGCTTGTAAGTCTTGAACATGCCTTGATGACCAGCAAGGGGAACATCATGAAAAGACTATAGAATCTTCTTTTTAAGCTTAGATTCTTGCACTAAAAAGACTCTACCTTTATAGAAAATTAACCCATCAACCAACTTATACCTTTCATCAACCAAATGACCTTCAAACAAGCTAGTTGCAAACTAATTTTTAGCATAATCAGCAACAATTAACTCCTTCCAATCTACTGTTAACTCACAAAGTGACTGCAAACGAGGCCTTCTTGAAAGGGCATCAGCCACTATGTTATTTTTCCCTTTGACATATTCAATGTCAAAGTCATATGCCTAGAGCTTACTTACCCACTTATGCTACCTTTCATTCAAATCTTTTTGGCGCATAAAATGTTTAAGACTATTGTGGTCAGTCTTAACAACAAATCTACTTCCCACCAAATATTGATGGAATTTAGACAAAGCATGTGTGATGGCAAGCATCTCTTTGTCATAAATGGAGTAAGTTTTTTCTGCTCCTCTCAACTTCTGACTTTCGAAGACAATGGGATGTTTGTCTTGCATTAGAATAGCTCCAACACCTTCACCTGAAGCATCACATTGCAATTCAAATGATTTTGTAAAATCCGGAAGAGCAAACATTGGACATGTACTCATGATTTGCTTAAACTTATCAAAAACTTCTTGTGCCATCTTGGTCCAAAGAAAAGCTCCTTTCTTTGTAAGACCTGTGAGAGGGGCTGCTTGATGAGAATATCCTTTCACAAATCTTCTATAGAATCCACATAAACCCAAAAATCCTCTCAAATGAGAAACATTCTTTGGAGTTGGCCAATCAAGAATGGCTCTTATCTTTTCAGGATCAACTTTCACACCCTTTGCATTGATAATGTGGCCAAGATATAATAGTTTAGTCATCTCGAACTCACACTTTGATTCTTCAGCAAACAAACATTCCGCTTCCAAAATACTAAGCACTTCTTCCAAATGCTTAAGGTGCTCTTCCCATGACTTACTGAAAATGCGGATGTCGTCGAAGAAGATGAGCACAAACTTCCTCAACTGCTGTCTAAAAATCTTGTTCATACAAGATTGAAATGTTGCTGGAGCGTTTGTTAAACCGAAAGGCATGACAAGGAATTCAAAATGCCCAAAGTGACATCTGAATGTTGTTTTTTCTATGTCCGTCTCCTTCATTCTGATTTGATGGTAACCCGAACGAAGATCAATCTTCGAGAAAAACATAGCTCCATGGAGCTCATCAATAAGCTCGTCTATCCTAGGAATAGGATATCTATTCTTGATTGTCTTTTGATTCAATGCACGGTAGTCAACACACACGCATTGTGCCATCTTTCTTTTTGACCAGCACTACTGCAGAAGCAAAAGGACTCTTGCTTGGTCTAATGAAACCGGTCTCCAATAGCTCCTTGATGGCTTTTTCGATCTCATCTTTTTGCTTCTTTGGATAACGGTATGGTGTAGTCATGACGGGCTTTGCTCCTTCTTCTAATTCAATTACATGCTCAGAACCTCTTTCAGGAGGTCTTCCAGGAGGTAGGCTTCCAAAGACTTTGCTCTTCTTTGAAAGTAAGGCTTGGATATCAGGATGATATTGCCTCTTCTCTTCCACTGGATCAGTTGGTAGGACCATACACTCAGCTGCCCACTCAACTTGATCATGTCGGATCAGCCTTTCCATTCTTTTCAAGGACACAATTCGAGGGCCCCCATTTGACATCCCTCTCAAAACAACCTTCTTTCCATCAGCTTGAAATTTCAGCTCCATTGTTTGTAAATTCAAAGTGATCTCTCCAAGCGATCGCAGCCATTGTATTCCTAACACGACATCAGTATCACCAATACCCACAACATAGAAGTCATCTTTTACTTCATAATTTCCTATCTGAATAGAAAGGTTAGGAATTTTCTTAGTGCATGACATAGTGAAACCATCAGCTACCATTACTTTGAAGCCTTCAAACTCTTCAGTTTTCAAACCTCTCTTTGTCACCAATCCTTTATCAATGAAATTGTGAGTTGCTCTAGTATCAATTAGAGCAACTATCCTTTGAGATCCAATCACTCCACGAACCCGAAAGGACTCATTTTTCTAAAAACTTGATAGTTGTGCGAAAGCACTACCATCTCCCACCTCATCGAGCTTCTCTTCTGGAGCTTCTTCACTTTCACTACTTGCTGATTCGTATTGCTGATCAGACGAATCAGATTTTGATCCAAAATCAGAATAGCCTTCCATTAGGTTTGCTTTGCCTCTTCCATAGCAACAGTGACCCTTAACCCAAGGTTCACGGCAAGTGTAGCAAACTCCATCTTTTCTAAGCTGTTTTTTGAGCTCTTCTGACAACTTTGGTGGAAACTTCTTTGGTAGATTTGAAGAATGTTTTTTATCCTTCTTATGGTTTATGGTTGAAAGGTTTCAAATGAAACTTAGGCCTTGGGGCTGCCAACTCCATGCTCCTCGCTTTCTTGATGGCTTCATCTAAAGTTGGTGGATCAAAGGCTTTGACCCATCCCTTCAAAGGCTCCATTAATCCTTCAAAAAAGAGAACCACAAGTCTTCTCTCAGTAATGTTAGGCACCATTACTGATAACCTTTGAAAATCAGCCACATAATTTTCTAAAGATCCTTGTTGCTTCAACTGTTCCAATTCTTTGAATCTCAACTCAGGATCCTTGGTATCAAATCTTTCAATCAGCTTGTTGGTAAACTCATCATAGGTGCGGATGAGGTTATGGCCAAGAGTGACCAAACCATGAGTCCACCATTCGTGAGCTATCCCATCCAAATGCAAAGTAGCAAATTTGATAGCATCTCCTTCTGGCATGGGTCTGAGAGAGAGATAATTATCTAGCTTCTACGCCCATGATCTGGCTGTGCACTTATTACTACCATCAAAATGCTCCATAGTTATCTTTCCCAAAGCTTGGTAGAAATCATTTCTAGGCACCATAGGAGGGCGTTGCTCATTCCTTCCTCCATTTCTCCGACTCCTTTGATTCATGAATTGATCAAAGGTCCAAGCATCTCTCAAATCGAGAGGTAAAGAAACATACTCCATGTAAGCTTGACGTGCATCATCAGCAAAGGTTGGTGCAGCTTCAACCGGTTGTTGCTCTTCCATTGTCATAAAGACAGGGAAAAGAGGTCTAGAGGATGACCCACTAGGAATTGCAATATGCTGACCCACAATTTTGTTTCTTGTATTCACCTCAGGACTGCCATTATTGTTATTCCCATTAACTCCACTGCTTTCTCCAGTTGAATTATTCTGGGGCTGAATAATATTCTGTGCTGCTTGCTGGTCCAACTTGGACAATAATCGGGACATCATGTCTATCATCCCATCAAACTTCTTCTCAACTCTGTCCCTCACCATCATTGAAAGCTTACCTAACGCTGTCAGCATTGGCTAAATATGCGCTACGTACCTTCCTTTGTTTTCCAGATCCCTTAAGGCTTTTGAAAAGTCTACGCCTGGAGCGAGGCCCGATCTTTGAGTTTTGGCGACTTACGGTGAATGGCCTGGTATCTCTTTCATTCATCCGGACAACCAAGCGCAAAATGCCCACGGATGGCGGTCTTCTGCTCTGATACCATTGAAATATGCTAACCAATTTTTTCGATAGATTTTCACACACAATCAACACTTCACCAATTGAATTAGCGTTAGCATCAAAAACTGAAATCCAAGCTTGAAATAACTCAACGCCAAGAATGCACACTCAATCCCAAGGAAGGATAGGTGTTGTCATATGGCGGAGAAACTAAAGAACAGTACTTGAAATGGAACAAACTTAACGTCAAGAATGTGCACTCAAGATCCCACTGAGGGCGAGGTGCTAACATATGACGGAGTTATTAATTAAAAACTGAAACAACAGGCGGATAACCAGCCATGGAAAATACAACTATCTAATTCATCTGCTGCGGCGGGCATCCACTTGAGAGTGGGAATTCACCACTGGAAAGTGGGTATAGTGAGAGCTACAATGTTCATTCTCCACACTGGCGGTAAACCATCCAGGGGTAATTTAATATGGAATTCAACAAGTAATTGCAGAAACTAAAATGGTTGGATTAGTACTACTAAATCTCAACCTTGCAATCAATAACTCTGCAGATTACTAATTACAATGATAGAGAATGAAGCTAAGAAGAGGAGAATGAATTATAACAATGATTTAACACTCCAAAACTGAAGTAATAGGCCAAAACAGAAAACTATTACAATCTGATGTAAAAATTTGAGTTCTGGAATTTCTGATCAACAAACTGTGAAATCAATAAAATGCTCATAACTTCATCAAATTACCTCCGTTTTGAATGAAATCGAATGCAATGAACAACTGGAAGGTAGGCGACCAAGTTAGGATGAAGAAACAGCAACAAAAAACCTCTGTGAATTAAGCACGCATTCCAATGCACTTATGAAAAGGTACGACCCTCCTTGAAGGGGCGATTTTCATTTAAAAATCAGATTCTCAACTATAAAATCTCAAACTTAGCATGATGAGTCGCCCAAGATCAACAAATCCAATAATGAAATACCCAGAATCATATTCAGACTGATAATTAAACTATGAATCAAAATCACCTTTAGCTGTAGATGAATCAGCAATACCAAAATTGATAAATCTCCAAATTCTTCAACATTCGAACTCAATCTGCTAGTCTGGATGAGAAGCAGTCCCAAAACCAACTAGGTGTTATCTTTCAAACACGAAATTGGATCAATGCTAAAAGGTAAGCATTCCTCGAAGCTAAATTCATGAAGTCATTCCGACAGCATAACAATATGATAAGCATAATAGATACCAAGGCTGGAGCAAAACCTTCACTATATAGAAGCTCACAAAACTCTTCAAATTCCTGAGAAAGCACATCAAAAGACACAAGAGTCTTTTCAAATTTCCAAAAAACAATTAATTCTCAAGATGGCGTCCCTTTTTGCACAATATGAACTTCACTTTATTAAAAAATATCTCCTTAAAAGTGGCGTCCACTTTTCCCAAGGCATTAGACAATAATTAAAATATATAAACACCTCATGAAGGCGTCCCCCTTCCAAGTCCCTCTTTTAAACACAACTTAAAGTTGTTCTCCTAGGCCAAGGGGTCAACTGCAAATTATAACATTGATGCCTTTATTCACCAAAATAAAACCTTTAGAAGCCAGACTTGAATTGCATTAAATGCTCCAACTGAAAATGAAGACCTTGAAGATTGATAATTGCATACTGCCAAAAATAGAATTTACTATAAATAGTAAACTCCCTGAAATGCCATAGAACCTCTGAACATGGAAACCCTAATTTTACCTCAAACGAGCCTACAGGCTTCCGAAATAGGTTGATGAGTGTCAGAA